>JAPPVO010000003.1:43225782-43426009 GCA_030407325.1 Camellia japonica | reverse complement strand
CTGTAGACGTCCCGAACGTCCCCGGGAGGGAATCCCGTTTTTTCACTTGGGCTCACTACAGTTCAGGACTCAATGTCACGGTCCTGTATCTAATCTCGCAGAGTGCAATGCAAGACCGATGAATCATCAAAGAGTCCAAATCCGGCAAATCGTTTTTGAAAACAGATTTTTTTGAAAGAAGTGCCAAACATGGACTGCTTTGCCAGATACAGAGTCGCCACCTAAATATTTATTTTGGGAGAATTTAGGAAACCCTGACTCGTTGCCTAAGGCCACGTGTCCGTCATCACCAAAGTTGCCTCGGCTCGGGAACTTGGGTACGATTGGGGAAGGTCACTTCGTGAGCACCCCCGCTCGCCCGATCAAAGATCAGCTTCTACTAACCATGATATTGAGTTTTGAAAACAATATGTGCTCTTATTCCGGTTATTAGCCTAGAATTACTATGTGATGCGCACAGCATACAAGTATAGACTGGATCGCCTAAGTTGGAACAAAGCATCGATATCCGTTTGTTTTGAAAATGGATTGAAGTTTGCCACTCGCAAGTAGGCTAAAACATGGGGTTTCGACAAAATTATCCCAATTCAAGCAACCCAACCTTCACCCACAGGCATTCAGGCAGTTATATCACATAAGCACATAGCCTCATGGTAAGCATGCTATCATGGCAGTCACTCACACACATGCAAGGATGCTAAAGCATAAACACTTACCGAGTACTCCAAGCCAAAGAAAAAGAAGCTAATTAGAAATCAATGCATGAATCCTAACTATGCTGAAATGCCTAATGCAACACATGCAAAAATGCAACTAAGATAGGCTCGGCTATTCTAAGATGGCATATGAAATGCAACAATTGATACACGTATTCAACTTGGAATTGAAATACGATGCAGTTAGTATGATGCGCCGAGCCCGGTGCATGCAAGACAGATGAATGGATGCAAACATGCAAGCATAAGTATGCTAATTGAAACATGCCCTAATCTAACCATCATAAGCTGATAAATAAAAGGGAGAAAGACGTGGGGTTGGAAGACATACATCACACAAATGCACACTTATTACAACAATTGCCCTCTCTCGGAGGGTCCGAATAAATAATACAGTCCGAATAAATAATTAACTACTCTAGCTAATTAAATGTTACAAAACCCTAGTTAATTAACAAATTAATCTAGGAAAGCGAATAAACTAGCATGCAAGCTATAAAATAGACTGCCTCAGCTCTTGTTCCGAATGATGAAAGATGCATGCGTGCTCGGGTCGCTTTGTCGGGAAATTCCTCGCGATGCCCCGATTTGCCTCTGTTTGCAATTGATCCAGAACACTGTACAAAGCTCTAGAAGGCTGCTGATTTTCTGGTTTGCTGCAACAGAAAGCAAGAAAGGGGCATGGCAAAGTATTTTCAACATATGTGTGCACGACCACTCTCCCCGTCATTGCACAAGCTCTAGGGAGTGTAGACCTCGATCCTCGTGCCACCAATCACGCATCTCGATGCATGATGGCCGAGGAGTCGGATTGCACGACTCGATGTGAAATGAATGCACATGAAAACACAACAAGGCCTAAACCCCAGCATGGGTAATTCGGAGTGTCGGCGACCGAAATTGAGACACGTTTCGTCACTTGGAGTACGAAACGTCCCTCGTTTCCCGTGTTTGGACTAAACCCTACTCCAAACACAATGCAAACACATGGCATGCACAATGCGACTAACATGCAACCTAAATGCAATGCAACCTAATCATGCTGGCATGCGAGGGATGATATGCACACATGCAACCTAGCATACGCAATGCTATGGACTAAAATGGCATACACAATGCACACATGCTATATGGCATACACAATACACACATACGAAGATGGACATACACAAGGGCATAATCAAAGCATACACAATGCGATGGTCAAACATGCAACAACATGAACCAAATGGCATACACAATGCAAGGTGGACTTAAACCAATATGAGTGGACCTCAGCCACACTCAAATCAGTGGCCATACATGATGAATTAGGCAACAAAACACATGCAAACATGCACAAATGCAAAGGACCGAACCTAAGGCACAAAATGCAACTCTACCAAAGCATGGCAAAGGATGAAATATGGCATACAATCATACATTTTCCAGCTCTGAAATATGATGCAAGATGGTCCCGAATCATGCAAACACTTCACACAATGCATGCTAGATGGCCCGAATACCGAAACTAGTGAAGTGGATTACACTAGAGGTACACAAAGCAATGCACAAATGGAAAAACCAACCCCAAACAGACCCTAGGCAGGTCCAAGACAGTGGGAAAATGGCCTAAAATGATGGCTCAACATGCAAAGAAATGAAGCTCATTCAATGGTCGGAAATGAGGCATACAAGCACGACTCTCAAACGCATTTAAAGAGTGGAAAAATGAGAATATGGCATTCATATAAGCTCTGAAATATGATATGCAATGGCCCTAAAACATGAAAACACCTCAATATATGCATGCAATAGACCTAAAAACTCAAAGCTAGGCATGGATATTGAAATACAAGCATGCAAAACAGGCATCATTCGACCATGAGACCCAAAAACAGAGCTAAGGCAGTCCAAAACATGCACAAGATTAGTTTAAGGCATGGCCAAAAAAGTGCTAGAATCAAGGACCAACATAGCATGCAACACAAGCTAGTAAAGAGGATTTGCACTACAAGTATATGAGGCAATCAAGTAGCCACCAAACCAGAAAAATTCAGAAGTATGACATGCCAAATAAACCCCAAAAACCTACTGAAACATGGTCTACGCATGCAAGAATGATAGGCTCCTTTGATGGGCTATAAAGAGGGTTGTTCTACACATGCATGATGGACACCCACAATGGAAAAACCACCTCTAGAAAGAGGTTATGAAGGCCCTAAAACTCACTAAAAAGGGCCTGAAATGAGGCTAGGAAGCATACAAGTAAAGGCTCCTTTGAAAGGCCATGAAGAGGGTTACTCTACACATGCAAGAGAGACACTTTATATGGCAAAACTACCTCTGGACAGAGTTCATGCAGGTCATAAAACTCACAAATAATGGCCTGAAACATGGCTTGAAAACATGCAAATTGGGGCTTCCTTGTAAGGCCAAGAAAGCTAGTAAACAAGACAAGGGGTGAGAGGGTCACCCCTCTCTGATTTTGATGCTCAAAAACACATAATAACCATTGAAAATCTTCTAGATCTCAGTGGTCAAAAGGGCCAACAAATCTCAACACAAAGGCCCTAAGGCATAGCTCAAAACAAGATGGAATGAAGCATGCAAGGGGGTAGATGACCCCCAACAGAAAAAAGACCTTAAACAAACATGTTAAGAAGCTCAAAATAAGACTTTTTTCAGTTTATGACAAAGCCCAAATATGCTTACAAATGGAGCTAAGATATGAAGCAAAATAATGTCAAAAAGAGGGAAAGAAGTGTTACCCTTGAAGCTCAGCAACTCCAGCAGCTTTGAGACCAAAAACTCAGACCTTAGGACCTCTCAAGACCTTCCAAGAAGCTTAGGTTGGTGTTGGAGGTGTTAGGCTAAGAGGTGTAGTGGAAATGGGCCAAGAACAAAGGTCTTTGGAGCTTGAAATAGAGAGATATAGGGAAAGGTGTATGTATGCCTCAAACCAGGTTCTGAACCCTTGCTAATGAGGGAGAGGGTCTCTCTTATAGCCAAAGAGGTCTAAAGCTTCTCTTGGAAGCTTGGAAGCAAGATTAAACATCCTCCATACACGTGTATAGAGGATGCAGCAAATGCCTCCCAGCTGGCACAGCTGGAAGCAACTCAGGAAGACAAAACATGAGGGAGTAGGCCGACCAGGCCAGGTGGTCGACCAGCCACTTTTTGTGGTCGGCCAGCCAGGTCAAAAGGTCCAACTCAAAAATAGGTGGTCGGCAGCCCATATTGGTGGTCTCCCAGGTGAATACAACTCAGTGGTGATATAGGAGACCAGTAATTGTGGCCCAAAAGTGAGGGAGACCAGTTTCCCGACAAGAAAACTGGCTGGAGGAGAGAGAAAAGTGGTCTCCAAGGAGAAAGCTGGTCTCCAAGGGTAATTGGTGGTCTCCACACTGAAACAAAGCCAGTGGTATGGTGGGAGACCAGTAAATGTGGCTCAAAAGTGAGGGAGACCAGCTCTCTAACAAGAAAATGGGCGGCGGAGAAGAGAAAGGTGGTCTCCCACCCTTGTACCACCTTCCTAACAATGAAAATAGGGTCCATGCCAAAAATGAACCCACACCGATGCAAAACGAGGGTTCGGGGGTCAAAACGCGCAGCCGGGTACCCCGAAAACTGACTATCAAGCACCGGAAGTGGCGTGCGACCACGAAGGTGGTCTCCCAGGCCACAGTGTCCCTCTAGGGAGAGGAAACAAGGTGTGTGCCAATCGGAGCAAACGGAGAAAGTTAAGCGGTCCCAAACTGAGGCGCACGGCCGACGGCTCCGAAAACCAGAAACTGGTCTCCAAACGGGAACAATGGCTTACGACCACGAAACGTAGCCTACGGCCATTGAGAGATGGTCTACGAGACCTCTCCCTCCCTTCGGGAAGAGAAAACAGAACCTGGTTCGCAAACCGAGGCGAAGCACAAAAGAGTCCCGAAGTCCGGAGGCAAGGCTCTCAGTCGAGACTCTGTAACCTCAGAACGAGCACAATATGCACCATCACCGAGCGCTCAGTCGATGACGTCCGAGTCTTAAGGTCGGTCAAAAATGGGGTGTCTACAGTTGCCCCTCTTTGACAGAACTTGGAAGTCATAAATGACGGGAGTGAATGTCAAAACCCAGAGACGACCCATTTTTGGCAAGGCTGAAGACTTAGACAAACAGGCAAGATAAACAAAGATGTGCCCGCAGGCATGCCCGCAGGCAGGAGGCAAAATGGAAAATGATATGCAAGAAGATTTTGACAATTGGACTTATACGCTACGCGAAGCCGATTTGAAAATTGGACTTATACTGTACGCGAAGCCGGTTTGATAATTGGACTTATATGCTTTCGCGAAGTCGGTTTGGAAATTGGACTTATACGCTACGCGAAGCTAGTTTGAAAATTGGACTTATACGCTACGCGAAGCCGGTTTGAAAATTCAGAATTTATGCAATGCAATGTAAAGAAACAATGCAAATGATATGCAATGCATTTGAGATGATCAAACCACAAGCAGTATAAAACCACACAAATATCATAAAGATGATGGAGATGCAAAATCCATCTACCATAGAAAAGGTGCCGACACCCTCAAACCACAATCCCTTCAGTGGAATAGGCTCATACACATGCAGAACTATGTATGTGTAGACGGAACACAAGATACAAGTAATTGGGTGGCATGATATAAGTGAGGAATGATCTGCTGAGGAAAGATCATGATCCTAAATGTTGGATGCAACACACTACACTACAATGCAATGAATACAATGGATAAGGCGCGCGGCCAAACCGTATCTTGCCTAGGAAAGGCATGGACACAAACAAACCATATCTAACACGAAAATGGTGCTGTCACCCTCAAACCACAATCCCATTAGTGGAATAGGTGCGTACACAAAATCTCATAACCATGCTTCGACGTGAAAAGTATGGGCACATACCAGACCAAGCTCAACATGGAAAGGCGCAAGCCATAGATGGATAATGCAGTAAATGCATGCAAACTATAATGCAATGTATTCTATATGCAATGCAATGGACATACTAGACGATGTAGTAGTTAGGAAGCGAAGGTACCTTACAGGGGCATTTGGCAATGACCTACCTCAACAATGTCCTACCTCATGCTGATGTGGGAATCTTCCCCTTCTTCTCAGTTGAACCGCAGGTATTACTTTTCTCCCTAACTATGGTCGCAGCTTTCCCTATTCTTCAACAGGGTGACAGACTAGTTTGATTCGGTATCCAGAATTGAGGCGCATACACATGCTATCTCAATCTATGGGGCTGCCATACAGATTTCAAGCCGAGGATAGACCCTTGGGTATTTAAACCAGACTTTAGTCTCGGAAATCCCGAACCTTTGCGTTCTAGGTATGAACCATTCGAACTCTAGTTTCCACCATCTCAGTTGGTCTCCTAGGAACTCACCGCAAACACAGACAGGTGGCTATACCAGACCACCGGAAGTCATTCGGGCATGACAAACACCAAAGGAATTGCACCTTTAGAGGATTTAAGGTCTCCTAGACCAGAGGGTGCACAAGACAGTGCGAATAAAGATGCAGGCTTTAAGGTCTCCTAGACCAGAGGATTTAAGGTCTCCCGGACCAGAGAGTGCACAAGACAGTGCGAGCTAAAGGTGTACAAAACAGTGCGAGTAGGGTGAATGCACGAAATAGTACGATACAGGTAAGGTGCGCAAGATAGTGCGATGCAATGCATGCAAAATGCAATGGTGAATGCAAAGGGGAAAACACTCCAACCATGCTGGAATCATGAGAGGAGGAAAAACAATCAATTAGGCGCGCATACGACGCAACCTAAGTTAAATTCCAAACACACTGAAATCGTGTGAGGAAAGGGACACTCAAACCACGCTGAAAACGTGAAAGGAAGTCCAACAATCCGCCCAGCGCGTCTACAACGCAACCTGGGATAAATTCCAAACACGCTGAAATCGTGTAAGGAACGGGACACTCAAACCACGCTGAAATCATGAGAGGAGGTCCAACAACCCGCCCAGCGCGTCTACAACGCAACCTGGGATAAATTCCAAACACGTTGAAATCGCGTAAGGAACGGGACACTCAAACCACGCTAAAATTATGAGAGGAGGTCCAACAACCCACCCAGCGCGTCTACAACGCAACCTGGGATAAAATCCAAACACGCTGAAATGGCATAAGGAACGGGACACTCAAACCATGCTGAAATCATGAGAGGAGGTCCAACAATCCGCCTAGTGCGTCTACAACGCAACCTGGGATAAATTCCAAACACATTGAAATCGTGTAAGGAACGGGACACTCAAACCACGCTGAAATCGTGAAAGGAGGTCCAACAACCCGCCCAACGCGTCTACAACGCAACCTAGGATAAATTCCAAACACGCTAAAATCGCGTAAGGAACGGGACACTCAAACCACGCTGAAATCATGAGAGGAGGTCCAACAACCCGCCCAGCGCGTCTACAACGCAACCTGGGATAAATTCCAAACACGCTGAAATCGCATAAGGAACGGGACACTCAAACCACGCTGAAATCATGAGAGGAGGTCCAACAAACTATCAGGCGCGTGCTCAGCGCCACCTGAGCAAGTCCCAGAGGACAACGATCCTAAACGCAGTTCGGCGTAAAAGGATAAATAATACAAGATGCAAATAAACGCAATAAGTGCGATGATACAGTACATGTTACAAGTAATGTGGAGCATGATGCTAAGGGAATGCAATAAATAGACAAAGCGGCACTCTAGAAAGCACCTCATGGAGTGAGTAGCGGTAAACTGCTTTACTCTGACGGGGAATGGTACTCAGGGAGAGCACTTCTGATCGCCATTCTGGCTTGCAACAGTGAAACAGTCAACACAGTTATTCTGTTCACTTTGAACACACAACTCGTATCAGCACACTGCTCATTCTGAACACGCAGCTCATAACACAGTATTCTGTTTATTCTGAACACACGGCTTATACAAGACACTGCTCATTTCGAATACACGGGGTGCAATGACGGAACTTGCAGAAGCTGAAACAAACTCAGATGCTGACATTTTCCCTCTTTTCTTTTGTTTTGCAGCCTGGAACTTTCATAGCTTCAGATAGGTCCTGGTTTTACTGTTCCCACATGACCCGGGTTGAACCCTGCGGTTTTTGAAAGAACAAAACCTTGTTTTGCACAAATGTGGAGAACGACACGGCATTCTGAGCACAAAACGATTTATTTTTGAAATTGAAATGAGAAAAGGGTTCTCAACCGGGTATTGAGCCTACAACTGACCACACCCACAACGACTCAACAACGGAAAACAAAGGTGGAACAACCTAAACATCACTCAACAAAGGAAAAACAACCTCAACACATCTATTGACACTCAAACGACTCAAAACAAGAATCGAGACAAACAAAAACACACAAACACCACACTCAGCTGTGTTACAAAGGCAAGAGACCTCTTGGTGCACGAGGAGCCAGTTTCTCCGGGTATTGTTTTCCACCCTTTCTCATTTGTGATTCTCACATCACTCAGCCCTCATGCTCTGTTTTTCTGAAAAAGCCCTTTTCCTCACTTTTTCTCTCAGCGCACATCTCTTTATTCTTCAATCTCTCATTTTTTATCCCTACCCTGGGTGGTTGATGGGTAAGCATGAAGTTGTGGGCTCTTACCCCTAGCATGCTACTAGATTCTCTTTCTTCCGCTCACAGCCAGTGAGTTCCTCCCACAGAGGGGTTGCACTAAGACTGGGTATGTAGCAAATCTGTAGCTGACATTGGTTGACGATGCTCTGCTGGGGAGTTTGGACGTGATCGGATCTGTCCAGATGAGGGAGTGAAATATCTTGATCCATTCCAGTTTGTGCTTCGCACTTGATATGATACCTCGCTGCTTGGAAGATAAGAGAACTTTTCGGCCCTTTATTGTTAGCTTCAGTTGAGCCCCTTTCTGGCAGGTAGAGTGCCTTTCTTGGCAAGTATGGTGCCCTTTCTGGCAAATGCATTGACAATGGAGCAAAGACAGGACACTTGACTCAACTGTGCCCCTAGTTCATCATTTTGACCATTTTTTGTTTTTTGGCTTTCTACTAAAACAATTTTCACCAAAATGAGAGTTAGATTAACATGCTTGTTCAATTTTCTGATTTAAAATCATGCAAGTCAGGCTATGAGCACTGAAAATTTTCCTCTTTTGGGTCCAAGAAATGGTCCAGTTTTGAAAAATGGAATACTTTTCGAGAAAATCAGTCAACCTCAGTAAAAATTCTCAAAAACTATTTTTGCAAACGACCACTGCTCAACGAGCACAGAACCTACTCTTGAGATGCACAATCTCAGATCCGAAGGAAAATTGCCCCTTGCTTAAAGGACACTGCATGGCAACGGAAAGTTGCCCCTTGTTTGAATAGCACCGCGTCACACTGTATGGCAACGGAAAGTTGCCCCTAGTCTGAATAGTGCCGCAGCACATGGCAACCAGTCCTCACTAGCGCCGCAGCACATGGCAACCAATCCTCACAGTGACAATTATAACCAAATTCTCAGATACAAAGAAAACAAAATGACCAGAACCATCACATGGACACAGTCAGATTTGAAGTGTTTTACGGCTGGACTTCAGAGTGAAGTTGCCTATGTATCCCAAAGATGGGAATCAAACCTTACGTAGTTCGAGGTTAAGGTACACTCGGGTGTTTAACCTCTCGTTTGCGCTCTAACTTTTGCCAAGGCCGCCCTTCCGGGTTTTCAACCTTGCGAGCTATGTTCTTCTTTTCTTTTCAATTCTTTTCATTTCTTTTCTTCTTTTTTCATCTTTTCTTTTTATTTTCTTCATTTTTTTCTTCTTTTCTTTTTTCAATGTCTGCATTTTTTCTCTTTTTTTTTTTTTTTCTTTTTTCTTCTTTTTCTTGCTCTAACTTTTGCCTGGGTCGCCCTTCCGGGTTTTTGGCCCAGCGAGCCTTTCAAGGGTAAAAGTGCAGCTTTGTCCATGTCAAATGGTTTTAGGATCTCGAGGCCATCTGAATCCAGAAGAGTGGCTTCTGTTCGCTGATGATGTAGAAATCCATCCAATGGAGGGTGAATTTGCCCCTAGTGTTGTGGATAGGAACTCGGTTATGCTTCAGCAATGTCTTCTTCTTTCCTCCCTTCTGGGGTTTGGCATTCTTGCCGATCTTCATTAGCTTGAGCAACATCCCAATTTTTTGACTCTTCGAGCACCTTTGACATCTTTGCCCCTAGTTCGAGGGGCTGCTTCTGATCTTGCTTCACAAGCATCTTTTGATCACATCTGATATTCTCGCCCCTAGTTCATGGGCTGCTTCTGATCCGGCCACACAGGCTTTACACTGTGGTTGACCTTTAAACATTCTGAATCTAAGTTCAAGGTTTTAAAAACAAGGGGTCGAGTCTCGAGGCTGAGAGCAATCCTAAGCTATACAATCTCAAGAGTGATTCCACACAGGTCTTCGCAGGACTGCGCAAAACATTTTTTGAAATCTTTTAAAAAAATGACAAATCGCTCGCGCTGAAGATAGTGTGGAACCAATCTAGATCAAGCTAGAGTCCTTCTCAGTACTTACATTAACAAACATGATTTCATTCATTAAGGGCTTAGCACGCCTCTCTTTCTCTCAGTTGATCAAATTTTACAAATCCCGAGGAATTCCTTCCTCTTCGTTTTCATCACAATGTTCAAAAAGTTTTGAAAAACTTAGGTCAATATAATGAGTTCGAGGCACAGAAAAGTAGGCGAAAAGTACTGTCGTTTCATTCAACTTTCTGGCATAACTGGCACAAGGCAGAAGCAAGCACAAAAGCATGAAAGACCACTGCTGTTCATTCAAATCTATTGGTATTACTGGCTCCAAGGCAGAAACAGACTCAAAAGAAAACGAAAAGACAAACACAAAACAAGCAAGTGATGTCTGAGGTAACACCCCCGAAATCACCCGACTTCAACAAAACAGGACTGACTCGGTACAACCAGACAGACCCTACTGACTTAACATGAAAAGACTGACTCAATACAAAACGACAAGACTGACCCAATACCTAAGTCAGAAAGCACAAAAGCTAGCACTCGTAAATGCTCAAAATAATGCGTGCCATTCCCACTTCTGGAGTAAATCGAGTGCCACTCGCAGCTGGTTCATCCCCCGATCACATGGTCACATTATCCCCCAAGTTCACCGATCCAATGTCGATAGACTTTGCAGGACTTGACGCGACGATGACCTTTTTATCAATCAGATCTTGTATTTCATGGTGAAGACGAAGACACATGTCAGTGTCATGGCCAGCTTGTTGATGAAAGACACAGTACTTCGCCGGCTTATGGGAGAGAGGAAGTTTATTCAGTAATGGCTGCGGCTCCAGGGGCTTTAGATGTTCCTTTTCGATCAGGACCCTCAGGGCCGTTGACAGAGACATGTCCAGTGGGGTGAACACCCTTTGGCCCCGAGGTGGGTATTTGGCAGGTTGTGAGCTGGTTGTGTTGGATATACCGGCGAAGGGGTCGGTAGGTGCTGACTTTTGATGATCTCTTCCAAGTGTAGGATTGGAGCTGAAAGGGGTGTTTCTGGTACAACATCTCTTGTCTCGGCTTGCCCCTTGATTCAGACTGCCCCCAACTTGAGTGGCAAAAGTATCATCCACAATTTTTGCAACCACTGCAAGCACTTGCTGTTTGTTTAGTCCTTCGGCCTTCAAAGCCTCAACAGCCCGTTAAAGGTGTTCATGGGGACCAATGCTTGCCCCTACCTTGTTCTTACCACCTGCTTCCCCTTTTGCCAAGGGTTTGGCTTTCTTCAAATGCAGCCAGTCCCAAGATTGGAGAGCCTTTTGTCATGAAATTCCTGGTATGTGATGTGGTTGATGAGGGAGCCAATGTTTCGGAGGCCAGATCTGTCACAGTTCTTTGAAGATCTTCAATCATTCTCATCAACTCAGAAGTAGTGGGCTCACAGGTTTGAGATGATTGGGGTCCAGGTGCATCCATCATGCATAAGTCCATGCTTTCTGGAATGAACACCTTAGGCTTGGGTAGATGGCCCGGTGTGATGTATATGCTGGGGTCGAAGGTGGATGGTAGTGTATGGATGAGGTTGAGGTGGGGAGGTGACGAGTCAGTACTAACCTGAGGTCCTTTGGGTGGAGCTAGGGTCTCTTCATCAATAAGATCCTGAATCTTATGATGGGGGCGGATGCAACGGTTCGTATCATGACCGTGTTGTTGATGATAGGCACAGTATTTAGCTGGGTCATATCTTGGTAGAAGAGGATTTGGAAGGGGTTGGGGTTCTAGGAGTTCTAGGTGCCCTTCTTCTCGCAGCTTTTTCAAAGCTTGAGAGAGACTCATGTAAAGAGGATGAAATTTTCAGGCTTGGGGCCGATTTGAAGTGGCGGTTTTTTGGCCATTGAGGGAAGTGGTGATAGAGTCTACTTCTGAGCATTTCACAGCTGCAATACCATCAGTAGTCGCATTGGAACTGTGAGTAACATTTCTCTTCAACGGCTCATTATCTTCTGCAAAGATCCCTTGTCGGATGGTATCCTCGATTTGAACCACATTCCATGAAGGTCTGGAAAGGTAAACAGTGGTAGTACGATCATTTTCTGCAACAACATGCCATGTAAGTTCCGAACAATCATCCTGATCTGATCTTTGTCGAAAGGCCTTATAGTCATCATTGAGGCCTTTGCTCTCCATCTCGTCACGAACTCTGAGAAACCCTCCTCTGGTTCTTGGCGGGTGACTTCGAGATCACGAGTTGTGACCTCGATCTGTGTGTTGTAGGAGTATTGAGCAATAAAGGCCTCAGCCAGCTCTTCCCAGTTCCGTTTCATAGAGTCCTCCAATTTCGCATACCAGATTGCGGCTATCCCAGACATGGTTTAGCCAAAGAGAGACAACTTCTGAGCTGTGGTCAAACCCATTGGCCTCAAGATATCAGAAAACAGGTGGAGGTGCACCCTTGGGTCTCCAAAGCCGTCAAAGCGATCGATATGCGTGTAGACACCCCATTTTGACCGGCCCTAAGACTTGGGCATTTTATTTTGACCACCCTCACCAGAAAAATCAAATTGAAATTTTAATCCCAAAATTCACCCCTTTTGGTTAAATTAACATATTTTTATTTGAATTTATAATTTTGTATAATTTTATATAATTTTAATTTTGTATAATTTTATATAATTTTGTGTGTTTGTACAAATTTTTTGAGTGTGTTTATATAAATTGGCATATGATATTCTATAAATAAAAAAATGATACAAAATGATACAAACACAAAAAAATGGGAAAATAGAAATAAAACATAAAAAAAATTGAAAATCAATAAAAAGAAATAAAAAATGAGGACAAAGGGAATCAACAAAAGAGGGTGGGGTGGTTTAGAAAATAAAATAAAAACAAAAAAGAAAAGATGTTGAGTGTGTGGTGGAGTGGTGGAATGATTATGCTTTGGTGGACAATAAACAAAAAAAAAAAGAAAACAAAAGAAGAATATGGAGTGGTGGAATGATCAAGAGATGCACTAAACACAACTGGACACTTGAGAGGGGAGGGGGGCCGGATCTCTTTTTTTGTTACACTCAAAGACACAGCACATACAGCACATGGGACACGGGGGGTTCTGGATGGACAGGGATTTTGGATACACAACACAGGGCAAAGAGGGACAGGGGCAGCGGGGAAGAAAGAAAAAAAGAGAGGACACCATACACACACCATCTCACTCTCTCTCTCTCTCTAAGAAAAATGTAAGGACACACACTGGGGAGATGGAGAAGGCACCTGACTACTCACGGCTCTCTCTCTCTCTCTCTCTCTCTCACAGAATCTGGAGCTTTGTTTCTTCTTTTTCTTCTTCGGGTTTGGGTTCTCTCTCACAAGGACCTGTTGATTTGATCTTCTATGTCTCAAGCCAACAACAAGAAGGGCTGAGTCTACAACACATAAACACTACACACACGGACACATGGGTAGAGAGAGAGGGGAAGGGTGGTGAAACACACACACACAGACACATGGGTAGAGAGAGAGGGAAAGGGTGGTGACACACACATGAACACACACACAGCCATGAGAACACACTCACACCCCCACATGCACACACCAGATACACACACTCACACCCCCACACTGCCATAACACCACCACGGCCAACCCACATGCACACATGCACAGATGACAGACACGATCTCTAACACACACACAGCTCTCTCACAGACAGGACACCCACACGAGCTCTCTCTCTCTAACACACACACTATTCGGATCTATATACACATATGCTTATATAGCCTTTGGAATTCGAAGCTTGAGGGGAAATAATTCTGCACCTGAACACACTGTCCATCTACTCTGTTTACTGTGATCCTCTTCTTGCCGATGCTCCTCAATGTGGTCGTTCACTGCAAAACCCTCAAAAGAGACGTGAAAGCTTTAAATGAAATTAAGGCTTCTTTGGGATGAAGGGTTGTCTATTCATGGGTTGGAGATGACCCTTGTGGAGATGGTGATTTACCACTGTGGTCTGGAGTCACATGCTCAACTCAGGGCGATTATAGAGTAGTTACAGAATTGGAAGTTTACGCAGTGTCAATCGTGGGGCCTTTCCCTGTTGCCGTGACCAATCTGTTGGATCTTACTAGGCTGGATCTTCACAACAACAAGTTAACTGGACCAATTCCTCCTCAAATTGGACGTTTAAAGCGTCTTAAAATACTGGTTGTGGTAGTTGTGATATTGTGTGGCACTATCTTTCCTAACAATGGTGGGGTTGTTGAAGCCTCACACAAAGTGTATAGGGAGTACCGGTCTGTTTCTGCTGTTGAACTCAATCACCTCCACAGAACTGGCTTCCACTTTCAACCCAAAAAGCACTGGATCAATGTGATTTTGGTGGGGTCTACGTGGAAGATGTGTTTACATGGGCTGGATTGGAGTGAAGACATGGATCTTTGCTAGTTGCTGAATGGCCGGGGGTTTAAAACTTTTATTTTTATTTTGAGTGTTTGTGAGGTTTTATTTTATTTTATTATTTCTCCCTCCTCTTTATTCGGATCTGTAATATTTAAGGCGTATAATTCCCCCACCCCGCTTCTTTCCATCCCATTCTTTTATCGCTTTCCCTAACTGTGTGTATGTATATATCTTGACATGCCATGCATATCCATGCTTTACATTTATGTCTCATGCATTAAGATTCGGCTATATTTACATGTGTGGATTTAATCAATTCTTCTGTGATTCTATGCGCTACCTCATGTTTTTTAGACGATTCACATGCCATATTTTAGAAGCCGAATCTTTAGTGCATCTCATGAGTGAATTGCATTAGGATTCTGTATATAAGATCATGCATATTTTACTAACTTTTGTTTTGTAGTTGTTCGAGGGACGTCGGTCAATCTGTGAGCTTTTATGCTTTAGCATCCCATTTGTGTGTGATTTTCTTATTATGTTTAGCATCCTACCATGAGGCTACTTGCTTACTTGATATAACTGTATGAATGCCTGTGGATGAAGGCTTGTTGTTTGAATTGGAATAATTCAATAAATGTACGTTTTAAGCCCACTTTACGGTGGCAAATTCACAAACTTTAAGCCCACTTTGTCAAGTGGCAAATTCAAACCCTTTTCGAAAAACAAACATGAAGTTGAATTGTTCCAATTTGAGCAAACTAGTCTATACTTGTATGCTTCACATAGTAAATTTTAGGACTTACTAAAATAATCAGAACATAAACATATAAAGAAAATAAAAGTCATATCATGGTTTAGTAGAGGCCGATCTTTTGATCGGGTGAGCGGGGGTGCTCATTATTGACCTTCCCCTCTCATACCTAAGGTTCCGAGCCAAGCATCCTTGGTTACGACGAACAGTGGCCTTGGCACTGAATCATGGGTTTCCTAATTTCCCAAAATATTAGGTGGCGACTCTGAGTTCTGATGATGCAGTCCATTGTTGACAGAATTGCAATAAAATGGATTTTTAATAAAAGTTGCCAAATCTGGACTCTCATCTACGTTTCACATTGCACTCGTGAGACTTGAGATCAAAGAGATCTCGGGGGTCCGAACTGTTTAACGCGCGCGGGTACCCCCCGGGCATGTTACAGTTTCTGGCGACTCTGCTGGGGATTTATGAAACCTTGACTCGAACTCCATGATATGACTTTTATTTTCAATTATATGTTTATTGCATTGCATGCATTGGTGCACTTAAAAGTTCCTATGTTGCCCAGATACTGGTGGGAGCACATGCATACTTTTTGTGACACTACACCTATCTCTACGTTACTTTGGAGGCCTTGTGTTATAATCTTTTGAGATCTGAAAGTTCTCAGACTTTGAAGAGAGGCTAATATTGACTCTTCTGAGTTCTTAAGATCTTCATTGGTTATGACCCAGAGGACTCTTTGGTAATGTCACCGTGACTTCAACCCCTAAAGTAGAACCAACCTTGTACATATAGTGAGCTATAGTACCTTTCAAATTAGGACAAGATGCTTTCCTCTTTCTAGGATGTATGATACCACTTGTTTGAATAGTGAAACCCTAGATCATTTCAAGCTAGGATAGGATAACCCTATCCTCTTTAGGGGTGTTTGTTCTCTTTCCTACTATGTGTTATGTGCAATGTATTGGATCTATACAGGGGTTCTCACATTCGAATGAGTGGTTCAGGTTGTTCAGTTTAGCACCATTACTTCAAAAACAAAAAAAAATAACAAAAACATAAAATCAAAAAAATAATAATAAAAAAAATAAAATAAATGCCGATATCCCACAAAGTCGACCATCTCTGTAATTGGGGAGTGACCACCTGTTGATTGCACGAGCTTTATTTTGAATGTTGTGGCTGGCCCACACTTTGACTAGCAAAATTGAGAATGGTTTTATTCTGAGTTCTGAATTGAATATTGAGTCTAAGTTTGACTCCACCAAGTTGGTAGAGTTAGAGTCAGGCTCAAGTCAGCCTAATGAGTCAGAGTTTGTTGATTTCGATAGTGCTAACCTAGACATTTCTGTCCTGTCTAGGCCTTCTTTGTCATTTTCTTTTGAGTCTGTTGTCAAAAAGTCTGTTGTCATTACTGAGTCACAGTCTCTTTTCAATAAACAAAAAAAAAAAAAAATGCCATAAAGTCTGCTTACTTCTCTGTGCCTTAATTCATCGCATTGACCAAAGTTTTTCAAAACTTTTTCCAAAACTCTGATAAAAACGAAGAGGAAGAATTTCCTCGGGATTTGCAAATTTTGATCAACTGAGAGGAAGAGAGGTGTGCTAAGCCTTTGATGAATAAAATCATTTTTGTTAATGTGGGTACTGAGAAGGATCCTAGCTTGGTCCAAATTGGTTCTATCTTGTCTTTGTAAAAGTACAGTGATTAGTCACTTTGTGAAAAGATTTCAAAAACTGTTTTTGCGTGGTCCTACGAAAACATGCCTGGAATTAGTTATACAGCATAGGATCCCTCTTGACTCGTGGTCCGACCTCCTTCGCTCCTTAGCTTTCAAACCTTGATCATTCAAAGTGTAAGGCTTGCATAGCCGAATTGGAAATAGCCCTTGAACTAGGGGCCATGATGTGATTCAAATGGAGGTAGCCCTTCAACTAGGGGCAATAAGGTCGAATATGATTTAGATTGGAAATAGCCCTTGAACTAGGGGCAATGATGTGATCTAGATTGGAAACAGACCTTGAACTCAGGACAGAGAATGTGATTTCAATTTAAAACAGCCCTTGAACTAGGGGCAAAAGTGTGAGGCTTGCATAGCTAAAATGGAGGCAGCCCTTGAACTAGGGGCAATAAGGTACCACCCTTGAGAGGCTCGCTGGGTTGAAAACCCGAAAGGGCGACCCAGGCAAAAGTTAGAGCACAAAAAAAAAATAAATAAAAAAAAATAAAAAAAATAATAAAAAATAAAAAAAAAAGAAAAAAAGAAAAATGAAAAGCTCGCAAGGTTGAAAACCTGAAAGGGCGGCTTTGGCAAAAGTTAGAGCGCAAAAGGAGAGTGTCAATACCCGAGTGAACCTTAGCCAAAACTATGTAGGGCCAGTGATTCAGATTGGAAGCAACCCTTGAACTAGGGGCAAGAAGGTCGGATGTGATTTAGATTTGACGCAGCCCTTGAACTAGGGGCAAAAGGTTGGATGTGATCAAAGAGTTAAAACTGAATCGTCTCCCAATGAAGACCGCCTAGAAAGGAAAAACCCAGAATTTGAGAGAATGAATTTTATTATTGAAGGACAGTTGAGTTCCTATTCACTACACTAGGGGCAACGCTAGGGGCAAATTCATACCCAATTCAACCTAGTCCCTACATTATCATATCTACCGGTCAAGTGTAGCAGTTGTTCTTATAGTTGGCTTAGAGATTCCCCAATCAACATGGACAAGTTAAAATGAAAGTAACCCTTGAGAGGCTCGCTGGGTTGAAAACCCGGAAGGGCGATCCAGGCAAAAGTTAGAGCAGAAAAACAAAAAAAATAGAAACTCAAAAGACATAAAAAAAAAAATGAAATGAACAAAATGAAAAACAAAAAATGAAAATGAAAAAAAAAAAAAGAAGCTCGCAAGGTTGAAAACCCGAAAGGGCGGCTTTGGCAAAAGTTAGAGCACAAAAAGAGAGTGTCAATACCCGAGTGACCCTCAGCCGGAACTACGATGGCCTGATTCCTATCTTTGGGATACGTAGGTAGCTTCATCTTGAAGTTCGGCCCCAATAATTTTTCAACTTATTCATTTCGTCCATGTTTGATTGGTGTATCTATAGTCGACTTGGTTGTCCTATTCATGTTTGATTGTTGTATCTTCGTTCTGCTCAGTTCAGTTGGTTCGATTCAACTCGGTTTAGTTCAGTTCGGTTCGGCGGTTCAGTTCGGTCTGGTTTTGCTCGGTTTCATTCGATTCGGATCGGCTCGGTTCGGTTATCATCGTTGCTACAAAACGAATTCGGGTTATCTGGTTTGGGACTATGCATCCCAATGGTTGATTCCATGTTAGTTGAGTAGTGGCCATTTGCAAAAATAGGTTTTGATTAATTTGAATGAAGCTGACTAACTTTTCTCGAAAATTGTTCCATTTTTGCAAAACTTGGACCATTCTTTGGATTTGAAAAGGAAAAATTTTCAGTGCTCACAATTTAGCTTACATGATTTCAAAACAGAAAATGGAATAAGTATGCTAATCCAACCCTCATGTTGATCAAAACATTTTTTACAAAAAAAAAATCAAGAAAAAAAAATCAAGGCAATGAATTAGGGGCATGGTTGAGTCAGTAATTCTATCTTCTCCCCCGCTCGAGTCATCTCGTCAGTGTATATGAGTGTGTATTCGTACCAGTCAGTGTATTTATACCAGTCAGGGTATTCATACCCGTCAATGTATATCAGTGTGTCTTTATACCAGTCAGTGTATTTATACCAGTCAGGGTATTCATATCAGTCAGTGTATGTCAGTGTATATTTATACTAGTTAGTGTATTTATACCAGTTAGGGTATTCATACCAGTCAGTGTATATAAGTGTGTTTGGATTATTTTGGCTTTATTTTTCTTACGTTGAGTCAGTTTTGTTTTTATTCAGGTCAATATGGATCAGTGTCCAATTCAGAGTTCAAATTTCAATCATTCTCAAATGCGATCAAACAAAAGTATTTTCAAAATTAGAGTGATGTGCCAGTCACGCCATTGATGTACAAAATCGAACTTTTTATACAGTCAGGCGAGGACATCCCGATTACAGAGACTCCAAAAAAAAAAAAAAAAAAAAAAAAAAAACAAACCCAACATATATACAAAAAAAAAAAATACAAAAACAAGCCCAGAAAAAAAAAAATACAAAGTCCGGAAAAAAAGAAAAAAAAGAAAAAGAAAAAAGGGGGATCTTGTTCTTCTTTCTCCTCCCGCCGATGACGGCCACGAACGGACTTCACTTACTCGGCTCTTCCGTCGCCGAGCTCTTCCTCTTTTTGTCGTCAATCTTCGAAGGCCCTGCTCCAGTACTTCCGCCAAGAACTACCACAGTGTTTCCGCCGAGAGAGTCGGCTCCCTGCCGGCTATCAAAGGAGAGATACGAAGGTGCCCCAAATCGGGTCATAGAGGTGGTATGCCTTTTCAGCTCCTTGTTTTCAGCCTTCAGCTCCTTGTTTTTAGCCTTCAAGGCACAAATCTCTGCCCGTGCATCTCTGTACATGCACTGGAGTAGGGAGAGTTGGGCATTGAGCTGGTATACCTCACACGCCTTGCTCTGCAGACGGTGAGACAGGTTGGTGACCGCCGCCACTGTCTCCATGTAGAACCTCAACGTGTAGTGGTTGGCCTGGATATCATTTTGAGTAGCCATCACTTGCTCAACTGTTAGTGTGGGAAGACTAGGTTGAGTAAGAGCAGGCGCACTTGGCCCAGAGGAGCTCGATGGACCATTAAGATCCGGAAAGAGAGAGAAGGGGCGAGACGAAGCCATGTATAAGAGAAGAGAAGGCAGAAATGGCAGAAAAGAAGGGAGTCACAGAAGAATGGTAGAAAATAGAAGAGGAAAGGAAGAAGGAGGAGGAAGATAGAAGAGTGATGGGGAAGAAGAAGAAGAAGAGAGTGGTTAAGAAGAAGATGGAGAAGATGGAAGATGCTGAAGAGAAGAAGAAGACGAGAGAGAAGGACAAAGAGAGGGAGAGGGTCGAGGTAAGCTTGCAAATCGAGGGGGCTGCTTTTGTCGGCCAGCCGACACAAAAGCAAAGCCCGCGTGTCAAACGCGGTAAGAAATGCGGGAGAATTGTGCATGTATATATGTATATATATTGTATAGCTATGTAATATATATATTGTTTGAATCATTTCTGTTACGTACGTGGCTTGGGTTCAATGGTTTGGCCCAGTGGTTGATGAGTGAGAGGCTGAGCCTGAGGTCAGGGGTTCGAACCCCACATCGAGTGTTTCTTTTGGTTTGTTTTGGTTTTATGTATATATATGTCTTGTATAGTATATATATATATATATATTTGTTTGTATATGTTGTCACAAGAGTGATGTGGCTCAGTGGTTAAGGACTCGGAGGCCGAGCTTGAGGTCAGGGGTTCGAAACCCTGCATTCCATGTCCATCTATTTTGTGATTTTTCTTTCTTTTTGCGTGTTTTGCATACGTGTGTCGACGTCAGCAAACGGAATATGCCTTCTCAGTAACGGCATCTCCCCACTGACGGATGCAAATGGAATATTCCCCATATGTGTATATATCCGTATATGTTTGTGTATAGGTCCGTATATGTCTGTGTCGTATATACCTGTATATATATTGTATATGTCTGTGTATATATCTATATATATTTGTGTGTCGTATGTACCGTATATATCTGTGTATATGTCTGTATTTTGTCTATACATATCTGTGTATTATCTTGGTTGTGTTTGCAATGAGTTCCTAGGAGACCAACTGCGACGGTGGAAACTAGAGTTCGAATGGCGATGCCTAGAACGCAAAAGGTTCGGGATTTCCGAGACTAAAGCCTGGTTTAAATACCCAGGGGTGTATCCCCGGCTTGAAATCTGTATGGCAACCCCATAGGTTGAGGTAGCGTGTATGTGCCTCAACTCTGGAAACTGAACCAACCTAGCCTGTCACCCCGTTGGAGAATAGGGAAAGTTGTGAATATGATCAATTCTCATTTGTGTGGTATGCACATTTGAATACGATGCACCCCCTCTCTCATTTGTGTGGTATGCACATTTGAATGCGATGCAACCCCCCCTTCTCATTTGTGTGGTATGCACATTTGTGTGCGATGCAACCCCCTTCTCATTTGTGTGGTATGCACATTTGAATGCGATGCAACCCCCTTCTCATTTGTGTGGTATGAACATTTGAATGCGATGCACCCCCTTCTCATTTGTGTGGTATGCACATTTGAATGCGATGCAACCCCCTTCTCATTTGTGTGGTATGCACATTTGAATGCGATGCACCCCTGTAGACACCCCATTTTGACCGTCCTCAAGACCTGGACGTCACCGCTTGAACACTCGGTGATTATCCATGTTCGTGTTCGTTTGGAGTTCCCGGAGTTCTCGGCTACGCGCCTTGCCTCAGGACCTCCGAACTTGACCATTTTGTGTCTGGTTTTGCACCAAACACTTGTGCTTTGCCTTGGAGGGGCAGGGAATGCCTTGTGAGGCATCCCCACACCACCGGCAGTGGCTAGAGGCCACCGGCTGGTTGGTGTTGTCATCGGCACTATATTGTGCCGGTCGGCACTCTTTTGTGCCGGTCGGCAGTCAATTTTGGCAAAATGACCATTTTGCCCTGCCGACTACTTTACAGCTGTTTTTGGAGATATTTTCAGACAGCTTTATAGCATTTGTTTCCCCTCCATACACGTGTATGGAGGGATGAGCCTCTTGGTTAGCTTAACTTGTAAGTTTAGTTGCCTATAAGAGAAGGCTCTCTTCTCTTGGCTCAAGTTTGGAAGAGTTAAACATTTTTAGACATTTTAGACAGAGAAGAAGCTCTGGCTTTAGGTTAGAAGTTTTGTATCTATCCCATCTCTCTTCTTCCCTCTTATTTGTACACTAGGTGTTTGTGACTTACTATTGCTCATCAACACCTAGTGTTTCACCTTCCTTTGGTTACTGAGGTTCTAAGGGTTGGTTCTTGAAATTTTTGGTTGGATTTGAGCTCAAGGAAGCAACAACATCAATCTTTGTGAAGGTGGTCTTCAAGGGTAAGAAACTAGTCTTTTATTCCCCATTTTTGCACTCCATTTTTACATAGCTTAGAACTGTTTTTGTGCTTGGTGATCAACACATAAAAGTTCTGTTTTTTGGTCCCCTTTATTGTTGGTTAAGAGTGTTTTGTGCTTTGGGAGGGTTTGACCACCCTTAGGCCTTGAAAAGGCCTCATTTTGTGCTATTTTGTGAGAGCTCCGGGATTTTAGTGTTGAGGTCTCTTCACCACTGAAATCTTGAGTGATTTCGGTGGTGAAGATGATGCTTTGAAGTCCCAAGAAGGAGAGGGCCACCCCCTCTCCTTGATGTCCTTGAAAAGGGCAAGTTTTGGCCTCTTAAGGAGCCTCATGTTTGAATGCTTGTTGATCATGTCTAGGCTGTTTTCCATGCTTATTATGCCATGTTTTAACTTGGTTTTAAATTGGTTTTGGTACTCCATGTATGCTTAGCATAGTTGCCTTGTAATGCCTTAATATTGCCTTAACATGCCTTAGGTTATTAGCCATAATTTGAGCATGCTTTAAGCCTAGTCTTGTGAAGCTTGTATGCTTATTTTGCCATGAATGAGGTCTGTCCATAGTTATTTTGGTCGACCATCACTTGCTTAGTATAGCTCCTTTGTATTTTGGCTTGTTGGCCTCAAGTATGTGAATGTGTAGCATGCGTTGCTTGCATTATTTTGATGGTTTGGGACCACCCTACATGCTATTTCAGTCCCTTAGACATGCTTGTTTGATTGCCTTGCATGCTTCTTTGAAGCCTTGAAAGCATGTGTTGTATGCTCCATGTTTTGACCATTATGCATGCCTTTGAACTTGAGCCACTTAGGTGCCATCTAAGTGGTCTTTTGGACTTAGTTTTATGTGTTAAAACTCTATTTTTGGTCGCCTAATGCATGCCATGTATGGTTGTGTTAAGTATAGTTCATTACCTCTTTGGTGAGCCTTGAATGCTTGGGCCTTTTGCATGCCTGGGCCTTTTGCATGCCTTACTTGGTTTATTTAGTTGGTTTGGAACCTTCTATAACATGATTTTCAAAGCTTATGATGCATGCTAAGTGTCCATGATATCCCCTTTCAAGTATGCTTGAGGGTTGCTTGCTTAGTGCCTAAGTGTTAAACCTTAACATATGCATGTGTGTGTGTGTGTTGATCTTCATTTTTGGGCATTATTGGCCACTGATTTTAGGCCTATTTAGAGTTGCCTTGATCATGCTTAAAACCATCATTTGTTTGGTTTGCTTTGCCTCATGTTTGCTTGCATGCTTACATAAGTATCTTGCCACGATCATGTTGCATATTAGCTGACGTGCTTAGGTTGCATTGCACCTTGCATACATGTCTTGTTCCTTGACTTGGTGATAGGAATTGGGCCTTGTTTTTGTTTGTTTGGTTTGCATGCATTTGACATGAAAGTGCACAACTTGGTTCTTTGGGCCATCATGTATGGAAATGCGTGATTGGTGGTCCGAGAATCGAGGCACATGCTCCTTTGAGTCATCAACATGATAAGGAGTGTGTTTGGTGCATAAATTGCTTGAATTGCATTGCCATGCAAGTTGTTGCCCTCTGCTGCTGTGAGTTGCAGGTTCTACAGATATTCAGTGCCGACCGGCATTATTTAGTGCCGACCGGCAGTATATTGATGGCCGATGGATGAATTCAGTGCCGGTGGTCACATACTTCAGCTGGTGGTGTTTCCCCTCAGCCGGTGGTGATCCCCATGATTCAAGGGAGCAATCCTGAGACTTTGGCAGTCCTCAGAGGAGGAAAGCAGGGAAAACAGAGGCAGACTTTGCATGGTAGCGCGATTCCGAGCAAGTCCCGAACACGCGCCGCATCCGGCCCTCTCCCCGAGGGGTTTACTGCTTTAATTAGATTAATTAATCTGCTTAATTAATTTAATGGGTTTGTAATTTGATTATCTGTATTATTCTTTCGGTCCCTCCGTGTGAGGGCATAATTGTAATAAGTGTGGGTGAGTGTGTGTATGTCTTCCAACCTCCACTTCTTTCTTCCCTTTTATTTACCTGCTTATGATGGTAGATTAGGGCACGTCTATTTTTAGCATACCTTATGCAATGCATGCGTGCATCCATGCATTTGTCTAAACATGCACCGGGCTCGGTACATCATACAAACGACATCGTACTTTCAATTCCAAATTGAATACGTGATAGTTGTAGCATTTCACATGCCATGTCTAGGATAGCCGAGCCTGCCTAGATCACATCTTTGCATGTGTTGCATTAGACATTTCAGTATGCTTAGGTCCATGCATGGATTTCTAAAAAGCTTCTGTTTTGGCACGGAGTACGATGCAAGTATTTTACGCTTTATCATATCGCATGTGTGTGAATGTTGCCATGACAGCATGATTACCATGAAGCTAAGTGCTTACATGAGATAAACTGTTTGAATGCCTGTGGGTGAAGGTTGGATTGCTTGAGTTGGAATAACTCATTGAAATCCGTATTTTAGCCTACTTGCGAGTAGCAAATTCCAAAGCATTTTCAAAGAAAACGGATATGCAATGCTTATTTCCAAATTAGGCAATCTAGTCTATACTTGTTTGCTGCGCGTATAACATAGTAATTCTAGGCTAATAACCGGAATAAGAACACGTAACGTTTTCA
Source organism: Camellia japonica (assembly GCA_030407325.1). Taxonomy (NCBI): domain Eukaryota; kingdom Viridiplantae; phylum Streptophyta; class Magnoliopsida; order Ericales; family Theaceae; genus Camellia; species Camellia japonica. The sequence continues at coordinate 43,400,964 of JAPPVO010000003.1, read as the reverse complement.
AAATCGGATATCACGGTTAGTAGAGGCCGGTCTTCGGACCGGGCGAAAGGGGGTGTTCATAGCTAACCTTCCCCGATCGTACCCAAGCTCCCGAGCCAAGACATTTGGTGATGACGGACACGTGGCCTTCAGCACCGAGTCAGGGTTTCCTAAATTTCCCATTTTAAAAATATTTAGGTGGCGACTCTGTATCTGGCAAAGCAGTCCATGTTTGGCACTACTTTTCAAAAATCAGTTTTTTCTTCAAAATGATTTTGCCAGAGTTGGACTCTTTGGTTCAGATTACGAACCGCAACAAAACAAAACAGGGGAGTCCGAACTGTAGAGTGAGGCCCCAAGGGCGCGTCTGCAACCCCCTCTCTCATTTGTGTGGTATGCACATTTGAATGCGATGCAACCCCCTTTTCATTTGTGTGGTATGCACATTTGAATGCGATGCACCCCTTCTCTCATTTGTGTGGTATGCACATTTGAATGCGATGCAACCCCCTTCTCATTTGTGTGGTATGCACATTTGAATGCGATGCAACCCCTTCTCATTTGTGTGGTATGCACATTTGAATGCGATGCACCCCTCTCTCATTTGTGTGGTATGCACATTTGAATGCGATGCAACCCCCTTCTCATTTGTGTGGTATGCACATTTGAATGCGATGCACCCCTTCTCTCATTTGTGTGGTATGCACATTTGAATGCGATGCAACCCCCTTCTCATTTGTGTGGTATGCACATTTGAATGCGATGCACCCCCTCTCTCATTTGTGTGGTATGCACATTTGAATGCGATGCAACCCCCTTCTCATTTGTGTGGTATGCACATTTGAATGCGATGCACCCCCTCTCTCATTTGTGTGGTATGCACATTTGAATGCGATGCAACCCCTTCTCATTTGTGTGGTATGCACATTTGAATGCGATGCACTTTTCTCTCATTTGTGTGGTATGCACATTTATAGGCGATGTACCATCTTCTTTCATGGTCTAGGAGACCTTAAATCCTATAAAGGTGCAATTCCTTTGGTGTTTGTCGTGCCCGAACGACTTTAGGTGGTCTGGTATAGTCACCTGCCTGTGATTGCAATGAGTTCCTAGGAGACCAACTGCGACGGTGGAAACTAGAGTTCGAATGGCCGAGACCTAGAACGCAAAAGGTTCAGGATTTCCGAGACTAAAGTCTGGTTTAAATACCCAGGGGTGTATCCCGGCTTGAAATCTGTATGGCAGCCCCATAGGTTGAGGTAGCTTTGTATGCGCCTCAACTCTGGAAACTGAACCAACCTAGTCTGTCACCCCGTTGGAGAATAGGGAAAATTGTAAATATGATCAGAAAAGCGGTATCCGTGGCCACCCAAATCGGTTAAAAACAGCAGGTGCGCCTGTCTGTTTACACCACCCCTTCTCCTCTCGCGTGAGACGCGTTAGGTTGTTGATTCACTCGGTTAAAAACATCAGGTGCGTCTGTTGTTTACACCATATTTCCTCCTTTCGCGTGAGACGTGTTAGGATGTTGATTTCTCTTGGTTGAGGTCTTGCCTCTCTTGCATAAATCATGAATTTTCAAACAAACCGGCTTCGCGAAGCGTGTAAGTCCAACTTTCAAACTACATTTTAACCATATCATTTGCATTCTGCCCCTGAACTACGCTGGTTTGATTCCTTGCAAAGGGATACGTAGGCAACCTTCGGGTTCAACCACATGCATTGCATTTTGTTTGATTGCCCAAATCTTACGGCCTTATCAAAAGGGTCGTCTTCTGGCTTTGACATTCACTCACGTCATTTCATGACTTCGAGCTCTGTCAAAGAGGGGCAACTGTAGACACCCCATTTTGACCAGCCCTAAGACTTGGGCATTTTATTTTGACCACCCTCACCAGAAAAATCAAATTGAAATTTTAATCCCAAAATTCACCCCTTTTGGTTAAATTAACATATTTTTATTTGAATTTATAATTTTGTGTGTTTGTACAAATTTTTTAAGTGTGTTTATATAAATTGGCATATGATATTCTATAAATTAAAAAAAAATGATAAAAAATGATAAAAACACAAAAAAATGGGAAAATAGAAATAAAACATAAAAAAAATTGAAAATCAATAAAAAGAAATAAAAAATGAGGACAAAGGAAATCAACAAAAGAGGGTGGGGTGATTTAGAAAATAAAATAAAAACAAAAAAGAAAAGATGTTGAGTGCGTGGTGGAGTGGTGGAATGATTATGCTTTGGTGGACAATAAACAAAAAAAAAGAAAACAAAAGAAGAATATGGAGTGGTGGAATGATCAAGAGATGCACTAAACACAGCTGGACACTTGAGAGGGGAGGGGGGCCGGATCTCTTTTTTTGTTCCACTCAAAGACATAGCACATACAGCACATGGGGCACGGGGGTTTCTGGATGGACAGGGATTTTGGATACACAACACAGGGCAAAGAGGGACAGGGGCAGCGGGGAAGAAAGAAAAAAAGAGAGGACACCATACACACACCATCTCACTCTCACTCTCTCTCTAAGAAAAATGTAAGGACACACACGGGGAGAGGGAGAAGGCACCTGACTACTCACGGCTCTCTCTCTCTCTCACAGAATCTGGAGCTTTGTTTCTTCTTTTTCTTCTTCGGGTTTGGGTTCTCTCTCACAAGGACCTGTTGATTTGATCTTCTATGTCTCAAGCCAACAACAAGAAGGGCTGAGTCTACAACACATACACACTACACACACGGACACATGGGTAGAGAGAGAGGGGAAGGGTGGTGAAACACACACACACAGACACATGGGTAGAGAGAGAGGGGAAGGGTGGTGACACACACATGCACACACACACAGCCATGAGAACACACTCACACCCCCACATGCACACACCAGATACACACACTCACACCCCCACACTACCATAACACCACCACGGCCAACCCACATGCACACATGCACAGATGACAGACACGATCTCTAACACACACACAGCTCTCTCACAGACAGGACACCCACATGAGCTCTCTTTCTCTAACACACACACTATTCGGATCTATATACACATATGCTTATATAGCCTTTGGAATTCGAAGCTTGAGGGGAAATAATTCTGCACCTGAACACACTGTCCATCTACTCTGTTTACTGTGATCCTCTTCTTGCCGATGCTCCTCAACGTGGTCGTTCACTGCAAAACCCTCAAAAGAGACGTGAAAGCTTTAAATGAAATTAAGGCTTCTTTGGGATAGAGGGTTGTCTATTCATAGGTTGGAGATGACCCTTGTGGAGATGGTGATTTACCACCGTGGTCTGGAGTCACATGCTCAACTCAGGGCGATTATAGAGTAGTTACAGAATTGGAAGTTTACGCAGTGTCAATCGTGGGGCCTTTCCCTGTTGCCGTGACCAATCTGTTGGATCTTACTAGGCTGGATCTTCACAACAACAAGTTAACTGGACCAATTCCTCCTCAAATTGGACGTTTAAAGCGTCTTAAAATACTGGTTGTGGTAGTTGTGATATTGTGTGGCACTATCTTTCTTAACAATGGTGGGGTTGTTGAAGCCTCACACAAAGTGTATAGGGAGTACCGGTCTGTTTCTGCTGTTGAACTCAATCACCTCCACAGAACTGGCTTTCACTTTCAACCCAAAAAGCACTGGATCAATGTGATTTTGGTGGGGTCTACGTGGAAGATGTGTTTACATGGGCTGGATTGGAGTGAAGACATGGATCTTTGCTAGTTGCTAAATGGCCGGAGGTTTAAAACTTTTATTTTTATTTTGAGTGTTTGTGAGGTTTTATTTTATTTTATTATTTCTCCCTCTCCTTTATTCGGATCTGTAATATTTAAGGCGTATAATTCCCCCATCCTGCTTCTTTCCATCCCATTCTTTTATCGCTTTCCCTAACTGTGTGTATGTATATATCTTGACATGCCATGCATATCCATGCTTTACATTTATGTCTCATACATTAAGATTCGGCTATATTTACATGTGTGGATTTAATCAATTCTTCTATGATTCTATGCGCTACCTCATGTTTTTGAGACGATTCACATGCCATATTTTAGAAGCCGAATCTTTAGTGCATCTCATGAGTGAATTGCATTAGGATTCTGTATATAAGATCATACATATTTTACTAACTTTTGTTTTGTAGTTGTTCGAGGGACGTCGGTCAATCTGTGAGCTTTTATGCTTTAGCATCCCATTTGTGTGTGATTTTCTTATTATGTTTAGCATCCTACCATGAGGCTACTTGCTTACTTGATATAACTATATGAATGCCTGTGGATGAAGGCTTGTTGTTTGAATTGGAATAATTCAATAAATGTACATTTTAAGCCCACTTTACGGTGGCAAATTCACAAACTTTAAGCCCACTTTGTCAAGTGGCAAATTCAAACCCTTTTCGAAAAACAAACATGAAGTTGAATTGTTCCAATTTGAGCAAACTAGTCTATACTTGTATGCTTCACATAGTAAATTTTAGGACTTACTAAAATAATCAGAACATAAACATATAAAGAAAATAAAAGTCATATCATGGTTTAGTAGAGGCCGATCTTTTGATCGGGTGAGCGGGGGTGCTCATTATTGACCTTCCCCTCTCATACCTAAGGTTCCGAGCCAAGCATCCTTGGTTACGACGAACAGTGGCCTTGGCACTGAGTCATGGGTTTCCTAATTTCCCAAAATATTAGGTGGCGACTCTGAGTTCTGATGATGTAGTCCATTGTTGACAGAATTGCAATAAAATGGATTTTTAATAAAAGTTGCCAAATCTGGACTCTCATCTACGTTTCACATTGCACTCGTGAAACTTGAGATCAAAGAGATCTCGGGAGTCCGAACTGTTTAACGCGCGCGGGTACCCCCCAGGCATGTTACAATGCGGCATTTTGAATCTGTCCGGCAGCATCACAGCTGCATCGGTATGCCCATCCTCGATATCCGGGATGGACTTTACTCCCTGAGATTTCTTGAACATCTTTTCAAGCTTGCTCAACTTCAACGCTGTATGGTCTATCTCGAACTCAAAGGGAGAGTCCGGTAGGTTGATTGGTGCTTTAGACAGTTGGGGTAAGATTGTGGGCGGAGCTGGCCCTGTCAGAATGTCCGTACCTTCCTGGACATTTGGTGTCTCCCCAAGCGCTAGAGCTCCTGGTGGGGGAGGAGCTTGATGTGAAGTAGATGCTCCGTTTTGCTGTTGCAGCCTGGTGATTAGCTCAGCCTGCTGGGCCATGATCGCAGCCTGCTGTTTGGCAAATTCCGTCAGGCGGGCAGCGTCTTGCTGCATGAGTTTCATACTTTCTTGAAGTTGACGAATTATTTCCTCCATCCCTGCCATGTTCTGCTGTTCCGGCTGACTGACTGGTATATCTATCTCTGTGATAAAAACTGAGGCCTCAGCTTGACTGTTCACTGGTGGGGTGGATAAGGGCCACTGATCTGGTAACTGCTGAACTGGTGATCTGTGCCTGACTGGCCCTTTTACCCTGCCTCTAGCAAAGGAACACTGATTGCCCTTGAATTGAATCTCTGACCTGACAAAGTCTATCAACACAAGTCCAATGAATCTGGGGGATCTCAGAGCCTTCTGAAGCTATGGTTCCAAGACTACCCTAGCAAAAGTGAAAACAGACAGCATCTCAGCCCAATTTCACTAGAACGAATTTGAGCATAGCTGAATGACTGCACTCGTTACTGATTTCTGCCCTAAAATTCTACCTCAAATATGATACCCTCGGGTAAAACTGATTCCCCAAATAGTGATGCCCGCAGGCCTGATGCCCGAACTCGCAAACTGACACATGCATTCCTGTAGAGATGCACTCTAAAAGCACATAGCAAGAAAATGAGAGCCAAAACACCCCTATGGTGGGGTAGGGTTTCCCTGTCCTATTTTGTCAGGAGCTAGGGTTTCACTACGCACACAGCGATTTCAAACAACCTAAACTCGGGTAAGCAACCTGTCCTAGCTTGGAATGGTCACTATGGATTTTGAATATGCACTAGGTCGAATGGTCAAAAGGGTGCCCCGGTAAAACCGGGGTTTGTGTTCCCGTCGTGGCAGAGCCCGCAACCGGTCAGCCTTATGGCATCTCGAAGCGAGCCTCCGGCAAACCGTTCAGGAATAGCATACGGCAAACACGGTGTCCTAGACGCACCAATGCACATGTAATGCAAAAAAACACATAAGTGTAATCAAAACAAGATATCATGAGTTTGAGTCAAGTTCTCTAACATCCCCAGCAAAGTAGCCAGAAACTGTAGACGTCCCCGAACGTCCCGGAAAAAATCCCGTTTTGTTCACTTGGGCTCACTACAGTTCGGACTCAATGTCACGGTCCTATATCTAATCTCGCAGAGTGCAATGCAAGACCGATGAATCATCAAAGAGTCCAAATCCGGCAAAACGTTTTTGAAAACAGATTTTTTTGAAAGAAGTGCCAAACATGGACTGCTTTGCCAGATACAGAGTCGCCACCTAAATATTTTATTTTGGGGGGAATTTAGGAAACCCTAACTCGTTGCCTAAGGCCACATGTCCCTCATCACCAAAGTTGCTTAGGCTCAGGAACTTGGGTACGATTAGGGAAGGTCACTTCGTGAGCACCCCCGCTCGCCCGATCAAAGATCAGCTTCTACTAATCATGATATCGAGTTTTGAAAACAATATGAGCTCTTATTCCGGTTATTGGCCTAGAATTACTATGTGATGCGCACAGCATATAAGTATAGACTGGGTTGCCTAAGTTGGAACAAAGCATCGTATATCCGTTTGTTTTGAAAATGGATTGAAGTTTGCTACTCGCAAGTAGGCTAAACATGGGTTTCAACGAATTATCCCAATTCAAGCAACCCAACCTTCACCTACAGGCATTCAAGCAGTTATATCACATAAGCACATAGCCTCATGGTAAGCATGCTATCATGGCAGTCACTCACACGCATGCAAGGATGCTAAAGCATAAATACTTACCGAGTACTCCAAGCCAAAGAAAGAAGCTAATTAGAAATCAATGCATGAATCCTAACTATGCTGAAATGCCTAATGCAACACATGCAAAAATGCAACTAAGATAGGCCCGGCTATTCTAAGATGGCATATGAAATGCAACAATTGATACACGTATTCAACTTGGAATTGAAATACGATGCATTTAGTATGATGCGTTGAGCCCGGTGCATGCAAAACAGATAAATGAATGCAAACATGCTATCATAAGTATGCTAATTGAAACATGCCCTAAACTAACCATCATAAGCTGGTAAATAAAAAGGAGAAAGACGTGGGGTTGGAAGACATACATCACACACACGCACACTTATTACAACAATTGGCCCTCTCTCAGAGGATCCGAATAAATAATACAGTCCGAATAAATAATTAACTACTCTAGCTAATTAAAAATTACAAAACCCTAATTAATTAACAAATTAACTAGAAAAGCGAATAAACTAGGATGCAATACTACAAGTAATGGACTGCCTCAGCTTTGTTCTGAATGATGAAAGATGCATGCATGCTCGAGTCGCCTTGTCGGGAAATTCCTCGCGATGCCCCGATTTGCATCAGTTTGCAATTGATCCCGAAACACTGTACAATGCTCTAGAAGGCTGCTGATTTCTGGTTTGCTACAACAGAGAGCAAGAAAGGCGCATGGCAAAGTATTTTCAACATATGTGTGCCCGACTACTCTCCCTATCATTGCACAAGCTCTAGGGAATGTAGTCCTTGATCCTCGTGCCACCTATCACGCATTTCGATGCATGATGGCCGAGGAATCGAATTGCACGACTCGATGTGAAACTAATGCACATATAAACACAACAAGGCCTAGACTCCATCATAAGTAATCCAGAGTGTCGGTGACCGAGAATCGAGACACATTTCGTCACTTGGAGTACGAAACGTCCCTCCTTTCCCGTGTTTGGACTAAACCCTACTCTAAACACAATGCAACACACATGGCATGCATGAATGCAACTCTAACATGCAACCTAAATGCAATGCAACCTAATCATGCTGGCATGCGAGGGATGATATGCACACATGCAACCTAGCATACGCAATGCTATGGACTAAAATGGCATACACAATGCACATGAGCTATATGGCATACACAATGCACACATACAAAGATAGACATACACAAAGGCATAATCAAAGCATACACAATGCGATGGTCAAACATGCAACAACATGAACCAAATGGCATACACAATGCAAGGTGGACTTAAACCAATATGAGTGGACCTCAGCCACACTCAAATCAGTGGCCATACATGATGAAATTAGGCAACAAAAACACATGCGAACATGCACAAATGCAAGGAACCGAACCTAAGGCATCAAATGCCACTCTACCAAAGCATGGCAGGGGATGAAATATGGCATGCAATCATACATTTTCCAGCTCTGAAATATGATGCAAGATGGTCCCGAATCATGCAAACACTTCACACAATGCATGCTAGATGGCCCAAATACCGAAACTAGTGAAGTGGATTACACTACAGGTACACAAAGCAATGCACATATGGAAAAACCAACCCCAAACAGACCCTAGGCAGGTCCAAGACAGTGGGAAAATGGCCTAAAATGATGGCTCAACATGCAAAGAAATGGAGCTCATTCAATGGTCGGTAAATGAGGCATACAAGCCCGACTCTCAAACGCATTTAAACAGTGGAAAATATGAGAATATGGCATTCATATAAGCTCTAAAATATGATATGCAATGGCCCTAAAACATGAAAACACCTCAATATATGCATGCAATAGACCTCAAAACTCAAAGCTAGGCATGGATATTGAACTACAAGCATGCAAAACAGGCATCATTCGACCATGAGACCCAAAAATAGAGCTAAGGCAGTCCAAAACATGCACAAGATTAGTTTAAGGCATGGCCAAAAAAGTGCTAGAATCAAGGGCCAACATAGCATGCAACACAAGCTAGTAAAGAGGATTTGCACTACAAGTATATGAGGCAATCAAGTGGCCACCAAACCAGAAAAATTCAGAAGTATGACATTCCAAATAAATCCCAAAAACCTACTGAAACATGGTCTACGCATGCAAGAATGATAGGCTCCTTTGATGGGCTATAAAGAGGGTTGTTCTACACATGCATGATGGACACACACAATGGAAAAACTGCCTCTGGAAAGAGATTATGAAGGCCCTAAAACTCACTAAAAAGGGCCTGAAATGAGGCTAGGAAGCATGCAAATAAAGGCTCCTTTGAAAGGCCATGAAGAGGGTTACTCTACACATGCAAGAGAGACACTTTATATGGCAAAAATACCTCTGGACAGAGTTCATACAGGTCATAAAACTCACAAATAATGGCCTGAAACATGGCTTGAAAACATGCAAATAGGGGCTCCCTTGTAACGCCAAGAAAGCTAGTAAACAAGACAAGGGGTGAGAGGGTCACCCCTCTCTGATTTTGATGCTAAAAAATACATAATAACCACTGAAAATCTTCTAGATTTCAGTGGTCAACAGGGCCAACAAATCTCAACACAAAGGCCCTAAGGCATAGCTCAAAACATGATGGAATGAAACATGCAATGGGGTAGATGACCCCCAACATAAAAAAGACCTTAAACAAACATGTTAAGAAGCTCAAAATAAGACTTTTTTCAGTTTATGACAAAGCCCAAATATGCTTACAAATGGAGCTAAGATATGAAGCAAAATAATGTCAAAAAGAGGGAAATAAGTGTTACCCTTGAAGCTCAGCAACTCCAGCAGCTTTAAGACCAAAAACTCAGACCTTAGGACCTATCAAGACCTTCCAAGAAGCTTAGGTTGGTGTTGGAGGTGTTAGGCTAAGAGGTGTAGTGGAAATGGGCCAAGAACAAAGGTCTTTGGAGCTTGAAATAAAGAGATATAGGGAAAGGTGTATGTATGCCTCAAACCAGGTTCTGAACCCTTGCTAATGAGGGAGAGGGTCTCTCTTATAGCCAAAGAGGTCTAAAGCTTCTCTTGGAAGCTTGGAAGCAAGATTAAACATCCTCCATACACGTGTATGGAGGACGCAGCAAATGCCTCCCAGCTGGCACAACTGGAAGCAACTCAGGAAGACAAAACATGAGGGAGTAGGCCGACCAGTTCAAGTGGTCGACCGACCAGGCCAAGTGGTCGGCCAGCCACTTTTTGTGGTCAGCCAACCAGGTCAAAAGGTCCAACTCAAAACTAGGTGGTCGGCAGCCCATATTGGTGGTCTCCTAGGTGAATACAACTCAGTGGTGATATGGGAGACCAGTAATTGTGGCCCAAAAGTGAGGGAGACTAGTTTCCCGACAAGAACTGGCTGGAGGAGAGAGAAAAGTGGTCTCCAAGGAGAAAGCTGGTCTCCAAGGGTAATTGGTGGTCTCCACACTGAAACAAAGCCAATGGTATGGTGGGAGACCAGTAAATGTGGCTCAAAAGTGAGGGAGACCAGCTCTCTAACAAGAAAATCGGGTGGCGAAGAGAAAGGTAGTCTCCAAGAAGAAAAGGTGGTCTCCCACCCACCCTTGTACCACCTTCCTAACAATGAAAATAGGGTCCATGCCAAAAATGAACCCACACCGATGCAAAACGAGGGTTCGGGGGTCAAAACGCGCAGCCGGGTACCCCGAAAACTGACTATCAAGCACCGGAAGTGGCGTGCGACCACGAAGGTGGTCTCCCGGGCCACAGTGTCCCTCTAGGGAGAGGAAACAAGGTGTGTGCCAAAAACCGAAGCAAACGGAGAAAGTTAAGCGGTCCCGAACTGAGGCGCACGGCCGACGGCTCTGAAAACCGAAAACTGGTCTCCAAACGGGAACAATGGTTTACGACCACGAAACGTAACCTACGGCCATTGAGAGATGGTCTATGAGACCTCTCCCTCCCTTCGGGAAAAGAAAACAGAACCTGGTTCGCAAACCGAGGCGAAGCATAAAAGAGTCCCGAAGTCCGGAGGCAAGGCTCTCAGTCGAGACTCTGTAACCTCAGAACAAGCACAATATGCACCATCACCGAGCGCTCAGTCGATGACGTCCGAGTCTTAAGGTCGGTCAAAAATGGGGTGTCTACACGCGGTCGCGGAAATGAGCTTGATTTTCGCTCATTCTGGATGGCTTTGGCGGATTTAACTCCGTCGAAAAGCAGGCCAGATATTAGCCTGGTCATATGACCTCGTGCGTCCTGTATCACGGTTTTCTACCCTAGTTTCACAAACAATGAATTTGCACGGTTTTCTTATGTTTTCAGATCAACATAACACTTTTAGCCTGGTCTGTCCTAGATTTGCCCTTGTTCATCTCAGAAAGCGATGAACAGTGGTTAAAAATGGGGAGCACGAGGGTTTTCCAGCGCAGATGGTTGGACAGAGCCCTAATTTGTTTAAACCTACCCTAATTTCTTTACGTTTCGTGATATTACCATACCATTTCGAAGGAAAATAACACGACAAGCTTAAGAACATGAAGAACAATTAAGATAACAGAAGGAAAATGAAGAACTCACAGGTTGGGGCGTGGATTGGAGTTCTAGACACAGAGAGGCTTCCCCGCAGCAACGGCAAAGCCCAAATCCACTAGAGAAATGCTTCAATGTGAACAGAGACGCAGAAAACGAGGGTGGTTGTGCTGCAACTCTGGATCGGCAATGGAGAAAGAGATAAACAGTAAGAGTTGGGATATGAAGAGTTCTACAATATATGTATGAGGATGGATGTAGGCGTCAAAGTTTGAACTCGGAGAGACGGCGTGGGACAGTTGGATAGGCAATACGAAGCTAATCAGTGGATGCCACGTGTCTATGATGAGACCGGTGCCAGTCTAAAAAAGACAGGCTGGAAACCCAAATCGTTAACCGGGCAAAGCTATGTAACCGAGCGTGCTAACTAACACGGCTGAAGGTGGTTAACCGATCTGGGGGCACAGATGGCTTGGTGTACAGCCAGGCAGACACAGCCGAGCAAGGGAATTAGTTCGGCCGCAGGATGTAATCCCAGTCACGCTAGCGCAGACAGAATTAAGGGGCAATTGAGAGGGATGTTTATGACCCAACAAACGGCCAAGCTAGTTTGGACTGGAACCAAGGCCCTTGCTCGGTCAGACAATAGGCATACATTCAACCGAGGACCTATCCGGGTCAAGTTAGGATAACCTTGGCCACTAGCTTGGTGCTGGTTAATGGAATTTGTCTTCTGAGACCAGGTTCGGCCAAGTAGCTGCTCGGTCATGACCATGGAGCTCGGTTGATCAGCATTCGGGTCTGATCAAAGATACCAGGCAGATAGCGCGGCCCCAATGGAAAAAGGAAGCTGAGGTAGCGAATATAGCTCGATTGGAGGGTTGATGCGGCGAGGCGAAACCGCAGGAAGGAGATCCTCCTTTGTGTGCGTGTTGGTACTGTTTGGCAGTTTCATCGTTTGGTGCTTAGTTGTATTTGCGCTGACACATGGGAAAAAGTGAGAGAAGGGCATGTCCACGCGTCCAGCGGGGAATGGATACAGAAACGCACGTAGAAACTATATAAACGATGTCGCGCCTCCATACACAGGTCTGGAACCTCTTCTGATTAGAGCTCACCTACCACTTTGTCTCTTCTTTTTTCAGAAGAGCTCAATATTACTATTATAAACTATCACCTACCACACATGGGAAAAAATATCACCTACCACACATGGGAAAAAATATCACCTACCACACTAAATTATCCAATAATAAACTATTATAAACTATATAAACTATATAAACTATTATTGGATAATTCTTTATTCTTTATTCAAAGGCTAATATTACTTGGTTGTATTGTATGCACTGATGTGTATCGAGTTTGATTTTGTTCGACAGCTCGACCAGTTGAACATTGTTTGCTATAGAGTCAGTGTGAAATAAGTAATTGCTGGGTTGGGTTTGTGCTCATGTTAAATGTATTGTTCTGCTAGACATGTGACTGTCATTTGAAAGTTGATAATCATAATATAAAAGTATATTTTTTTAATTTAAATAATTTTTAACTTATTTAAATTATTTCATATAAAAAACTGTAACACATATTTTGAAAAAATAAAAATAACAAAAAAAAATTATAAACAGTTCAATAAGCACCAAACAACACCAATTGGAGATGTGAAAAACAAATTAATAGGCTATTCCTATTGGTGATATTTACTTCATTCAATGCATCTCATCACTACAACAACAAAAAAAAAGATTTTTCTTAATGGTTTTTTCCTGACATTTTTACAAAACTCTACAAAAAGTTTTATTCTCAATGTTTTTCAACAAATTCCGTAATTTATGTTATGATTGCCGGAGTTCTTAGAAAATATCCATAAATATTAAAGTAAAATGACAAGGTTTTAAAAAATGATGCTTGACCATCACTAGTAATTATAGTTTCTGGTGTTTTTTATGGAGTTTATTAAAAAACTTCGGAAAAAATATTATGACATAATTTTTTTTTTTTAATCGCTAAAAGTAAATAGGTTTGAAAAAAATATGATTTGTTTAAAAGTTTTAAACGGCCCTGAGTTGGAGTGACTGAATGAGAGGAAAAGCAGTCAAGTGCTCGGGGTTAGTGATAGAGATGCGTGACATGTTACATGTAAAAGAGAAATACTATACATATATCATTTATTCTCTTTTATAATCACCAAGCATTATTGTGAAGATTAAAAAAATAAAAATAAAAAACAAAAAAAATTATTAATAAATTCATAAAAATGAAAAATATTTTGTTCAGTGATACAATAATATAAACCAGTAAAAAAATGAAATAAATGAGTATCTTGAGTTTGTTTTATTTGCAGTCTAAGAAAATATATTAACTCTCTTATCATATTCATTTCAAATTCACCCTACATATTCTTAACAAATTTCATACACAAAGATTCATTAGTAGCAAACATCAATCACTGTTTCTATCTCTTTTTACTTTCTTCAAATGATTATTCTAACCAATGACTTCGTTCTCACACTCACACACTATCTCTCTACTTTCTTCATATGATTTTTGTCAATGGATTCGTTTGGGGAGTGGGTTGATTTTTTAACTTTTTGATCTTTCTTCGTATGATTTTTGTCAATGGATTCGTTTGGGGAGTGGGTTGATTTTTTAACTTTTTGATTTTTTAGCTTGCTAAAAAAATCTCGTTTGGGAAGGGTTTTATGATTTTTTTAACTTTTTGTGAGAAAGAATGTAATAATTATGGATTTGATGTGATGTTTTGTCTTATTAAACTAAAAAATCTATTTTATTTTTTATTTTTTTTAAACTATTTTAGCCAAAAAAAATCCTAAATCTGAACTTCCCAAACATGCTCAATGACTTTGCTTTTTTGTACCGGTTTTTCTAGTTGCAGCAAAATAAACCAAAGACTATTACAACAAATTAACGTTTTAGGGGTAAAAATGTAAGAATCAGAGACGAAACATCTTAATTACAAAAAAATATTATTATTATATTTTTAATAATGAAATTTGACATTTAGTAATAGGAAAATGCTATTCATACAAAAAAAAAAAATTACAGAAATAATGTGGTAATGCGATTTTGATAAATAAATATTATATTTGTGGCTGTTGTTTTTAAAAAAAAAAAAGGGTCTACATTGAATCATAACACTATGTAAAAAAATTGTATCAAATTTTTGTTTCTATTCCATTACTCTTAGTGATGAATTACTATTCTTTTGAACCAATATTTTCATCTTAAAAAATAAAATAAAATTTGCCATTGTTTTATTAGCCATATTTTTATAATTTTGTCAGTAAAATTTTTTTTCAACATTTTGACATGACCTTTTAGTGAGGCATAAATTAGTTTTTAAATATTTTTTATAACAAATTTTTTATTTTTAAGGACAAAATTTTGATCCCTAAAATTCCTTTACATTGAAAGTCATTGACATGGATCGGTTTCATGCCATATTTTTAAAGTCTAGACTCTCATCATGAGCTTCAAATATAGTTTATACCCTTGGGACTGGACCTAATTTGGATAGGAAAAATTGGTCTATGGTCCCTCTCCAACTTTTGATAGGAGGAGAGGTACACAATAATATGTTTTGATAGTTAAGGTGCCTCAACTTTATTTTATGTTATAAAATACCTAATTTACCCTTCTTTAAAATGTAAGTTTGTTTGAACTGAATATTCTATTGCTCAGTTCAAAAAAAACAAAAAAAGACAAGAATATTCTATTGCTAGTTTCACGGTGGAAATTTTGGAAACTGATTTCGCGGTGGAGATTTTGTTGGAGATTTCGTAGGGATTTCGCAAGTGTTGCAGTGGACTTGATGATAGAGATTACGACGATCGTGTAGGTGTTACAGTATGTTGATCGCGTAGATTTTTCAGTGGACTTGAATTAGGTATGGTTTCGATACAGATTCCACATGAATTTTGATTTTTGTTTTGAATTTTATGTAAGGATTCCGATTTGATATTAGTTGTTCCAGTGTATTTTTGCATTAGATTTTTGTTTTTAGTTTTGATCAATTCGTAATTAAAGTTCCGATTTCATATTGTTTTCAGTTCCGATTTGATTTTGTTTTCAGTTTTGATCAATTCGTAATTAAAGAGCGGCTAGCTCAGTGAAGTTGTTTATGATTTTTGGAGTTGATTTTTTATTTTCTGTTATTGATTAATTTTAGACAGAGGCCATCTTGATAGAGTTGATTTTTATTTTTTGGAATTAATTTTTGATTTTCTATTTTTTGATCAATTTCAAAGACTGTTGATAGTGTAGTTGATTTTGATGTTTAGAGTTCATTTTTCGTGCTCTGTTTTTCATCAACATGCTGATCAATGATAAGTTTTGGCATCTATTTTTTCAAACCAGAGAAATTGTTTAAACCAGAGAAATTTCATTCTCTGCACTTTTGTTGGTATAATCCAGAGAAAATTATAAGTTTGTTATTATAATCCAAAGTTTCTAATGCAGATAGAATCTGAGAAAGTGAATGTAAGTTCTTAAATTTCTCTGGACTTTTATTTGTAGTTGAGAGAAAATTATAAGTTTGTTATTCACTTTCAGTTTGTGGTTCAGAGAAAATTATAAGTTTGTAGAAAATAATATAAGTTTTTGTTTCTCTGAGCAAAAGTTATTTTTTGTGTTTTTTCTTTCTGTTTAGATAGGCAGTGCACTGTTTTTTTGTTATCTTGAAGGTGTTTATGAGTTTGTAAATTTCTCTGGATTTTGATATAAGTGTAATATTGCAGAATGACGCAGAGAAAATTATAAGCTTGTACTTCAGTAAAAATCACAGAGAAGCTTATAATTTTATAACAGATCTTCTGTGTGATTTTTGTCTATGATTGTGTTTAATAGTTAGCAATAAATTTCTATGTGATTCTCGCTGGATTCATTAATTTTTCTGTGATTTTGTTTTTGTTATCTTGAAGGTGAATATAAGTTTGTAAATGTCTCTGGACTTTTATTTGAGTCCAGAGAAAATTATAAGCTTGTTATTATAATCCAGAGAAAATTATAATTATTAGAAATTTCTCTGGACTTTTATGTTGTTCTTGTGAAGTGTTTTGATGTTGAACAAAGTATTTTTCTTGTTTTTTTCTTTCAGTTTTGATGGACAGTGCAGTGTTGTTCTTGTGCAAATATGAGAATGATACTATTGTCATTAATGTTTCATGCGAATTGAATTTTGAGGAATTGGTTGGCATTTTGTGTAAAACATGGGAGAATTTGCAACCTGAGACGATGTATATTTCATATTCTATTGTGGGCCATCCGAATTATATGGTTCGAAATGATATTGATTTTTTGAATATGTTGAGGGCTGTTTGTGCACGTGGTGTTGATATAGTTGATGTTTCAGTTACTAGGTGTAGTAGTTCTGATCAAGAGGATGAAGTGGGGTCTAATTAGATAGATTTTGTGCATGGTGAATATGATAGCTGGTGGATATTGAAAGGAATTCACTCTCTAAGTTTTGTTCTCACCAAGAAAAGGTGTTATTGTCAGCTGGTTGGCGAAATAATATTACGAGTGTTGGACAAAAGTTTGAGGGTGGTGTGGTTGAGTTCCGTACTGTTTTATGCAAGTATGCTATTGAGGTTGGCTTTCAGTTTACGTATGTTAAAATGACAAGCTGAGGGTTACGGCAGAATGTGCATATAAGGAATCAAGAGGATGCATATGGCGTGTAGATTCTTCAGTTGAAAAAACAAATAGGTTCTTTTACATAAGAACTTTGAACAATGAACATACATGTGGTGTGGCGGTTCGTACTAGTAAACATGCTAGGTTGACTTCCAGCTTAGTTTCTGGGCTGATACTTGAAGAGGTAAGTGCAAAACCTTTAACTCATCCAATGGATGTTGTCAAAGAAATGAAAGACAAGTATGGGGTCTCAATCAGTTATAACTGTGGTTGGTTGGGGGTTGAAAAAGCAAAATGTAGTACAAATGGGGATTCTTGTTTGTCATTCGATCAATTACGTTGGTATTTTGATGAGGCATTAAAAAACAATCAAGGTAGTTGTTTTGAGTTAGATTTTGACGATAACAAGCGTTTCAAAAAAGTGTTTGTGGCTTTTCATGCATGCATTGCTGGTTTCAAATAATGTTGGTCATTGTTGTTTCTTGATGGAACATTTTTTAAAGGACGATACAAAGGAGTTATGCTTGCTGCGACGGGGAAAGATGGGAATGAAAGTAATTGTAAATATATCTTATTTTATCTAAGAATATGAATTTTCTATACATGTAGGAATTGAGTGAATGTGATTTTTCTTTGACACTTTGAATTTTCTCTAGTTTTGGCCACTGTCTGAATTTTCTCTAGTTGTGGCCAGTGTAAATTTTCTCTAGATTTTGGTCAGTGTGTGAATTTTCTCTGGATGTTGTCATTGTGTGAATTTTATCTATAGTTGGTCACTAAGTGAATTTTTTCTAGATATTATCACTAAGTGAATTTTCTCTAGATCTTGCCAATGTGTGAATTTTATTTGTAGTTGGTCACTATTGAATTTTCTCTGGAGTTTGTCACTAAGTGAATTTTCTCTGGAGTTTGTGTGAATTTTCTCTGAATGTTGGCAGTGTCAAATTTCTGTGGTTATTTATTATTCTAATTTTCTCTGCATGTGTATATCTAATATGCTAGTTCTTATTTGTTGTGTAGGTTTTTTTCCTATAGCTTTTGCTGTTGTTGATGCTGAGAATAAAGACAATTGGTGTTGGTTCCTTGAACATTTATGTGATGTATTGGGATCGGAGAGGGTGATAAGTTTCATATCAGATCGACATTGTGGTATTGTGGAAGGAATTGCTAGGTTTTTCCCTAATTGTTTTCATGTATTTTGTCTTAAACATCTAAAGAGAAATTTGAGGGATAAGTTGTCATGTGGAAACACAAATTTGGTTAGAGAGACAATTGTGTCTAAGTTTTCGGAATGTGCATATGCGTTAACAAAGGCATCATTTCATTTCAAGTTAAATGAATTAAAAAGTGAGGGAGGAGACATTGTGAGTGTTTTCTTGAGAAGTTTACCATATGAAAATTGGAGTGAAGCATATTTTGAGGGGAAACATTATGGTGAGATGTATTAAAATGTCACTGAGTCATTCAATTCATGGATACGAGATACTCGGCACTTGCCAATAACAAATTTGGTGGACATGATACGGTTGCTAATCATGAATATAAGGTTTGATAAGAGACCGTTCTCTAGTAAATAGAATAAAGTTCTCTGTCCTCGTATGGATAGTGTATTAGAGAAGGCTTTCTTGGATAGGAGGACATGGAATGTGAGTTTATCATCTGATAATGTCTTTGAAGTGCATTATTTTCCTTCGGTTATGGTTGATCTTGGGTTGAGAACTTGTTCATGTCGAAAATGGGAAATAAATGGGTATCCATGTCAACATGCTGTTGCTGCAATTTTTAGGAGTCTAAAGAATTTAAATTCATTTGTTGAACCAATTTTTCATGCTGATATGTATCGTCGAGCATACTCATTTTCGATTGGCCCAGTTCCAACTGTTGAAAAACCTGTGTGTAGCATTGATGATGCTATGATTTTACCTCCATTGAGTAAGAGACCAGCTGGGAGGCAAAAAAAGAATAGAATTTCTCCTATTGGAGAGTTTAAAAGGGTGATTAAGTGTAGTCGTTGTGAGAGTATTGGTCGCCATAATAAGAGGACATGTAAGGAACCTTTGTTAAATAGTTGAGGATAATACATTTTATTGATTGAATAATACATTTGATGATTATTTTGTATATTTTGTTTTGTGAAATGTATTTTTTGGACAATGTATATAATAACACCTATCAAATTCATCCAGAGAAATTTTCCAATAGCAGTGAAAGTGTGCATTGTGTTTGTTGATACATACTATAGGCAGTGTGTTTGTAATACCAGTCAAGTTCATCCAGAGAAATTTGCCTATAGCAGAGAAAATTCTTTGTGCATTGTGTTTTGAAGCCTCAAATTCATCCAGAGAAATTTGACAATAGCATATAAATTTACTGTGTGCATTGTGTTTTTTGAATTTGATGATTGTTTTGTACCAAGATAGTGCATTACAGATTACATGATCATATAAGCACCCTCTTTGGGACGATACGAGTTAAATTTCTCTGTGAATTTCTGGTAACTTCATACCAGTCAAATTCATCCATAGAAATTTGCCAATAGAAAAGAAATTTACTATGGGCATTGTGTTTGTTGAAATGAGCATTGTGTTTTGTGAGGTGCAATTCATCCAGAGAAATTTGTCAATAGCATTGAAAATTACAATGTGCATTGTGTTTCTTGAAACATACTATGGGCATTATCTTTATAATACCAGTGAATTTCATCCACACAAATTTGCCACTACCAGAGAAAATTTTCTGTGCATTGTGTTTTGAAGCTTCAAATTCATCCAGTGAAATTTGTCACTAGCAGAGAAAACTACTGTGCGCTTTGTGTTTTCTCAATTTGATGATTATTTTGTACCATCACATAGCATTATAGATTACATGATCATATAGGCATCATACGAGAGAAATTTCTGCTATTGGCAAAATACGAGTTAAATTTCTCTGTGAATTTTTTTATAACATCATACCAGAGAAATTTCTGCAGATAATTTTCTCTGTATGGATTGTGTTGACAATCACAATAAAAATATATATATATATAACCATTGATAGCTATGAAATTTAAATTAGTCAAAAAAAGATATATACATATATGTCAAACATCATCATTCCTTCAATGTATGAAAAAACAAATTGAATGGTTAATCCTAATTACATTGTGTACATTGTCTTCCTTTCACTAGTGTGCTTTGACTCTTATACTTTTGGTTTTTCTTCTGGTGGTATTTCAACTGGTTCTGTCCATGATTGGCCAACTTCGGTCACAAATCTCTCTATGATTTCTGCCCTTATCAACCTTATGTCTTGTGTGGACAATTTGGCGCTGATAGGTTCATGGTTGCTATATTGTCTCACTATGTAGCATACAAAGAGGCCACAACCCAGACTGCATACAAATTATAGGTCTAGTTAGTTTTAAGAAACATTCAAATTAGATTATCTTATTTATAGATGTTGTATGAAACTTACGAATCACTTTCTTGTTGTGGAGCATTGTTGACATATTCAAAGTCGTAATTTATGTTTTGTGAGTCTATCAATTTGAAAAAGGGTTGTGATTATGCCTCTCTTTCAAGGCAAGCTTTTAAAACATTCTGCACATAATCTTGCTGTAAAAAAATAATTTTTAAATAACAGAGAAATTTACAGACAAATCAATGGGATTCTATGAAAATTGTCATCACATAAACATTATGATGCATCAGAGAAATTTGAACTCGTTACCAATTGTTTTGCATCTTTGATATATTTGTCTTGTGTATCATTCCTCCTTGGCCTTAGTGAGTTGTAGAACCTCTATAAACTGTCTTGTTTGTCCAAGACTAGCAAGGTCCAGTGATTTCTATCTGTTGACTTCTCATTACCCCTAGTATTTATTGGGAAATAGAGGAACCTATAGTTCCTCCATGCTGTTTCAAGATACTTGTCAAATAATGAGACTCGGAAAGTTTGATTTTCAGTCATCTTGATGAAGTTCTACGGTCAGAGAAAATCAAAAAATGGTTATGTTATGAGAAAGTTGAAATGACAGGAATTTAAGAAATATACACACAGAGAAATTTTAAATGCACACAACTAGCCAGAGAAAATTAGACTAGGGACACAAATGGCTTCAAGAAGTATCTTAACAATAGAAAGTAGTAAATAAATTCCAGAGAAAATCAAATAAATGTGTAGTAACATACTAAGCTCATGGATGTAAAAAAATATGAAGTTGGTTGTTGTCGTTTTCTCATTTGGTCAGCAAATAGGATCTCTCCATAGCCATCAATGACCTGAAAAATATCATTTATAATTGTAACATTGGTTTATAAAGGCTGATGGAACATTGCAGAGAAATTTTGATGAAAGACTTAGATTGTTGGCTATTTCTTTTTGCTTTATTAGGTTTCCAATATCTTCAAAGGTAACGAGATTCAACTCACTTGTCCAGATCAAAGCCTTACAAGATGACAAAGAAGGGATTTAATAGTTATTAATGTAATATAAGTTAGTAAATTGTTGTTTGTTATCTTCTTTATTATTTGTTGTACTTACTCGAGTCCAGACAAATTTGATATGTGTTGCAAGATGTCTTTTACATATTCTTTTATCAATCTTGAAACTGATAGAGTTTGTGGAAAAATCCAAGATTTTCTGATGTTTGTTGGTGGAGACAAGACGTATGCATCGGCATCAAGTACTTCTTTGTCTTTGGTGGTTTGCTCTGTTTGCTTTGCAGCTTGCTTTGAAGCTCTAGTCACTTTTGCAACTTTGGGATATTGAATTATGAATCTTGCTGCTTTTCTTTCATTTCTTTTGCCTTTAAATTATTTATCATTGATGTAGGATCTTTTTTCACTGTAGACAGTGAAAATATCAGTAAGAGATGATATTTCAATATGTAAATTTATTTGATTAAATATTTTTCAGTTACCATAGACTTTTGTCTTTTGTTTTGGTTGTTCTTTGTGTGCCACTTGTTCTTGCTGGGTTGTTGGTTGTTGTTCCACTTCTACTCCAACTATACACAGTGAAAATCAAACAAGCCCCAAAAATCAAATAAGCAAATAGACACAGAAAATCACATAAGCAGTAGAAATCAATAGAAATAAGTAGTAGAAACTAATGTGGTCAGAGAAATTTAACTTCCAGAAAAAATTATAATAAATAGAAATTTCTCTGAGTTCTGTTGACACAATGACATAACTTTTTGTGGCTTAAGATTTTCACTGACCTTGTGGTTGAACTTGTGTTGGTGTTCGGTATGGTTGTATTGCTAGTTGGACAGATAATTCTTGAATTTGTTCTTGCAATTTAGCATTTTCAGTTTCAAGCTCTGAAATTGAATACCCCAACTGTTGAATTGTTTTTGTATCATCTTCTTTTTGAACCTCAAACATCCTCAGTTTCATTTGGATTGTGCTGTCTCTTTCTTGAAGTTCTGAGTTATGTGATGTCAAGGTTCTTATTGCAATATCCTTTTCTGCAAGTAATTCATTCCAATTTCTCTCTTCTTCTATTTTAGATTTAGAAAGTGCCTTTAGTCTTTGATGTAGATCAGCAATTTGGGCATCCTTTGATTCCTTAGATCCTTGAGGCTGATGCATTGTTGAACCACAAATGCTATCATGATGTTGGTCCATCGGCTCATTATGTTCTTCTTCATCACTTTTCTCATTGTTTTCTTCCATCGCCTTACTTTGTTCTTTTTTATCACTTTCCTTATTGTTTTCTTCTTGTTGTTTAGATTGAGTGCCTTCATCTTCTTCTTTACTGTCTTCTTCTTTCTGTTCATTTTCTTCTTTGTCTTCTACTTCTATTTCTTCACTTTCTTCTCTGGCTTCCGCTTCTCCACTGCTTGCTTGATCTTCTTGTCCATTGCTGGCTTCGTGTTCTTCTGTGTTGCCTTCTCCTTCTTCATTCCCTGGTTCTTCAGATGAATCTTCTCATGTCTCCTTGAATTTGACAATTGCCATTTTTGATTCTTTCTTTTTCTTTTTACCAAGTCAAAACTCCTCTGATGAGTTTTTAACTAGCTCCTTGTTATCTATCTGTAACAGGAGGCTCTTTTATTAGACAAATGTTACAAAATTAATATTAAGATTAAAATGCAAACATATCAAAATTATGAAAGTTGATGAGGCAAATAAGGAAATAACAGTCAAATGCAAACATATCAAGGTGTAAATAATATTAATAAAAACAATATTAAGAAAATAACAGTCAAATAATATTATTTTTATCCTATTTTTCAGACAAACAAGGTATAAATAATATTTAAAAAATGAAAATAACAGTCAAATGGGATGTCAGACAAATAAGTTGATGAGGCAAAATTATCCAATTCAAATAAGGAAAATAACATTCATCTAAATGATACTAATGGGAAACAAACTTCAGAGAAAGTTGTATGGGTCAGAGAAAATTACAGATAATGAGTTAATTTTATGAGGCAGAGAAAATTATGAAACAAGCAACATAATGTAGATATTAGAGAAAATCAATCAAGGCATATAAGTTAATGTTTTACTATAATTGTGTTAGAGAAATTTGGATTCTAGAGAAAATTCATTAGAAGGGTAGAAATAAACAGTGTTAATCAAAAAAGCAAGGCACATAAGTTATGGGCCAGAGAAAATTACACACAAGGAGAAACAATTTTATGGACCAGAGAAATTTATGAAACAACCAACATAATTCAGATATTAGAGAAAATCAATTAGGGCATATAAGTTAATGTGTTACAATTGTGGTCAAAGAAATTTGGATTGCAGAGAAAATTGATTACAATGGCAGAAATAAACCAGTGGTAATCAAAAAAGAAACATAATAGTTCAAAGAAAATTGATCTCAATCAATCAAGGCACAAGGAGGGAAACAAACCAGTGGTCAGAGAAATTTTGAAATTTCACTGAGATTTCAGTGGTGATAGACATCTAACCTATCGTGGTGCAAGAGAGTGGACTAGTGTCTTCTGCAGCTGTTTAGTCAAGCTTTGCAGGTTCCACTTGGCACGTCTTGGGAAGTCAGTTGTGTTACTGTCTTCCGAGTCAATGATATTTGCATGTTCACATAGCCAATACTGTGATGGGAATTAAAGTAATTAAATTTTGCTAAACACACAAATTTGTAATTATGATAACTACAAATTTGAATGGAAATTATACTTACTAGCAATACAATGACACACCCCATAACTTTTTCTAGAGTTTTGTGCAATACTATGATAGAATCAATCAATGTTGATGTGATTGCTTCTGACCAATCATACCATTTCATTGATTCAAGAGGTTCCACATACTTTATAAAAACCCACCCTATTGAATTCCCATTTGTTGCAAAAAATAGGGTGAGACACAAGTACAATGTAACAATGATTGCTACATCTTTGTAGTCAGTTGGTTGCTTGCCTTTCATTGCTTTGACCAATGCATTTTTAAGAACAGGACCAGTGAGCCTTGTGTCCTTTGGGAATCTTCTCCTTAGGAATGCAGATTTTGGCTTTTTAGAGTATCTTAATGACATTGCTCCTTTACCTCCTTGCAAACCAAAAATCAAGGTCATGTCATTGGTTGTAAAGGTCAAGTTCTTTTTACCAACTATGAATGCTTTTGTTTTTTCATTGTAACATTGGATTATTGCAACTACATCATCATCAGATTTCCTAGATTTCCTTGGATCCATCCTTCCAGTGATCAGAGCTTGGATCAAATACCAGAATGGGGTCTTTTGAAGCTCTAGAAGTTGATTTGAATTGAATTTAAGTATTTGAAAAAAGGAGACAACAAATGAGAGGTTGGATCGGTATTGAATGCTGTAATGAGCTCTTTTTCTTTGGAGTTTAATAGTTTTTTTCCCCCATTGAGCTTGAGTCTTTTGAAGCTGGGGTACTCATCTTGATGCTAGTTGTTTCATCACCTTAGACTTGTGTGTTTTGGCAAGTAGTTTGTGGTGTTTTGCTAGTTTTTGATCTGAGATCATAAGAAAACTGAGAGAGTTTCTGTTTCTTGCTTGGTGTTTCCGGTGTTTTGCTGCTTTTACGTTTTGCCATTTCTAGACAATGATGAAAACATAAAGATGTCAACATTAAATCCCAAAGAAAATTGAACATGCCAGAGAAAATTGGACATGTCAGAGAAAATTACACATGAGGGAGAAAACATAAAGATGTCAACATTAAATCCCAGAGAAATTGAACATGCCAGAGAAAATTGGACATATCAGAGAAAATTACACATAAGGGAGAAAACTAAGGTGGCCAGGGAAACTTATAAATGTCAGAGAAAATTAAACGTCACCTTCGACTTGTGTGTTTTCGCAAGGAGTTTGTGGTGTTTTGCTGGTTTTTGATCTTAGATCATAAGAAGACTGAGAGAGTTTCTGTTTCTTGCTTGGTGTTTCCAGTGTTTTGTTGCTTTTATGTTTTGCCATTTCTAGACAATGATGAAAACATAAGATGTCAACATTAAATCCCAGAGAAAAGTGAACATGCCAGAGAAAATTGGACATGTCAGAGAAAATTACACATAAGGGAGAGAACTAAGGTGGCCAGGGAAAATTATAAATGTCAGACAAAATTAGACACTAAAAATTAAATGTCAGAGTACTAATTATTTTCATGCAGAATACATCTAGCCACAGAAAATTTCCATTCCCAGAGAAAATCCACAAAGCAACATAAACATGGCAGAGAAATTTCCATTCCACAATTAGCAAGATAAAATAAACAAAGCAATGTAAACATGCCACTGAAAATTACACAATATTGAAACCAAGAATTGAACAAAATAAACATACCAGAGAAAATTACACATTCTTGAGAAAATTTCCATTCCAGAGAAAATATCAAGTCCATAATATTAAAATGTCAGAGAAATTTACATACACAACTAGAGTAAATTAAACATAATACAGACAAACAAAGGAGAAAAGTGATGTGGTCAGAGAAAATTATAAATGCCAGAGAAATTTAGACACAGACAAGAGAGTAATAGACATTCTAGAGAAAAATACATATTCTAGAGAAATTTACAAAGCAAAGAAATTTATAGACAAAATCACATAAACATGTTCAAGAATAAGATCAAAACACAGAGAAATAACTTTTTTCAAAATAAACATACCAGAGAAAATTCAAAGAAGAAACATACATCAAGCAAAAACCAGAGAAATTCAAATGCCAGAGAAATTTATAGATAAAATCACACAAACATGTTCAAGAATAAGTTCAAAACACAGAGAAATAACTTTTTTCAAATTCATGTAGCTTTTTATTACGAAATTGAAACCCTAATTTATGAAAGGTTAATATAAAATGCAATTAACTGTGTTTCAGAGAAAATCTAGTTGGATTGTAGAAAAACTTACCAGAGTTAGGATGAAACTTTAATTACGAACTGATACGCCCTGAGATGAAGATGCGATGTGACGAAGATGAACTAAGATGACGATGAAGAGTGAAAACAAGGTCAGGGAAATTTGTGAGGAAGGAATGTGAATGATTTTTGCAGAAGATAATGAAGCTCAAATGTCGATGGTGAAGATGATATTGAAACCCTAGTTCTGCTGTTCTCTTGCTCGTGAAGATGGTTGGATGCTTGGAATGGAACTCAGTCATCAGAATCAGTTTCGTTTCTATGTTGAGCTTGTGAAGGGTATTTTGGTCCACAAAATAATTAAAAATGCGCGCCATATTGTTCAGGGTCCTGATGCATCACTCTTTTTTTTTTTTTTGTGTCCTCTATCCTCTAAATTACTATTATTAGGGACTTTAAAAAAAATTCCCCATTTGGATATTAATATATAAAATAAATTAGAAAAAAAAATAAAAAATTATAATAAAAAATTTCCAAATGTATTTATACAGAGAGAAAATATTCGACGCTTTCCGTACTCCTCATGTCCAAGCCTTGCTTCTTTCTGAATGATCTGAGAACACAAAACGGTGAGCTACCCAGCAGCACACCACCGAGTAGTGTGCTAACTTAACCGTCGGAGGGTTTTTCCGGTAGCACACTGCCGGGTAGCTCACCGTTTTGTGTTCTCAGGTCATTCAAAAAAAAGCAAGGCCTGGACACGAAGAGTACGGAAAACGTTGAATATTTGCCCCCCATACAATATTTCATAATTAGAATTGGATGTTGAATCATAAAAAAATTAAATTTATTTATTTAAGTACATAACTACATTAACTATGATTATGTTACTAAATTTTATGCATATTTAATCTTTTGAAAAAAGAAGTTGGTGTGCTACTCAGTTTTTTATTTTAATCTTATTTTTTCTTTCTAATATATATATATATATATGTACGCAAAAAAGAAAAAGAAAAAAACATATATCATTTAGGGTAATTTACCAACAGTCTCCCTTTCTAACCTTATTACCTATTAGGTCCTAACTTATATTTTTATGTATTATTAAGTCCTTAATTGCCTATAATACCCTCATTGAATTTATTACTCATTAATATTTTCAATTTTGATTAACTTCTCTCTCTTGATCATTTTTCCAGAACCTTCTCCTCTCTCTCTCTCTCTCTCTCTCTCTCTCTCCATATCTCTATATCTCTCTCTCTCTTTCTAGAAAATACCACCACCGTTGCCATGGCCATGGCCATCCACCCACCACCACCACCACTACCGTCGTTTGTCACTGACCACCACCACCTTCGCTGGCCACTACCACCACCATCGTTTACCAACCATCTCCACCGTCGGCGATCTATACTTCACCAACTACGATTCACCGCCGTTGTTTACCAACCACCTTCGCCATCGCCGATCTATACTACGTCCTAGATGTACACTAATCTAGTTGTTTCTACTGTGCAATCAACTTCAAACAACTACAAGCAACATTGATTCTCCAAATCTCACATCTCTCTTCCTTGCTCCCTTTCTCTTTATTTCTCTTAAACCAAATCTGTTGCAAACAAGGGTTTAATATATCAGTGATAAATTTATCACTGATATATGTATTTGAATCTTGTGTTGATTTGTTACGATGATGATGAGATTTTATTTTTATAATTTTTTAACAAACAGTCAGTGAGAAATTTTATCAATGAATGTGTATATCAATGTTAAATTTATCACTGAATACGTCTTTGAATCTTTGTGTTGATTTGTGACGATGATGACGAGATTTTCTTTTTATAATTTTTTAACAAATAGTTAGTGAGAAATTTATGCAAATGCGTGTATCAGTGATAAATTTATCACTGAATATGTCTTTGAATCTTTCTGTTGATTTGTGACGATGATGACGAGATTTTCTTTTTATAATCTTTTAACAAACAATTAGTGAGAAATTTATCAGTGAATGTGCCTATCAGTGATAAATTTAACATTGAATATGTCTTTGAATATTGTGTTGATTTGTGACAATGATGACGAGATTTTCTTTTTGTAATTTTTTAACAAACAGTCAATGATAAATTTATCATTGAATATGTCTTTGAATCTTTTGTTAATTTGTGGTGATGATGATGAGATTTTGTAATTTTTAACACGCAGACAGTGGTTAAATTTATCACTGAATGTGTCAATCATAAATGTTTTTACTAGATTTGTCTTTGATTCTTTGTGTTAATCTATGAATGTGAAGAATTATTTTATGGTAAGAATTCCTCATCTCTCTCCTTTATTTTCTTCATCCTTATTCTTCTCTTTTTCCCTTGTTGCTACCTTGTTTGAGAAGGTACTGGCGGTATTGACATGGTGGAGATGGAAAATGGCCACACAAAAAAATATTGTCAAAGTTCGGAGGTAGTTGTTGGAGGTCAGTAATGGCTGCCGGTAATCAAAGATGAAGGCCAAATTAGTCATCAGAGATCGATGATGGTCATCGATAGTCAGAAATGGTCTACGATGGCCAGTTAAGAAGAGAGAGAGAGAGAGAGAGAGAGAGAGAGAGAGAGAGAGAGAGAGAGATTCGAACAGTTGTGACAAAGAGAGAGTAGAACGGTTGAGTGATTTCTTTGTTTGGACTGAATGTCAAGGGTAAAATGGAAAGATACGCTAAATCTTTTTGAGTTAGGACCTCATCGGAATTAAGTCCGGTCCAAAGGACGGGCCTGTAACTCCCCCTAATATTTAAGATACGTGAGCTTAATATGGGCCATGCCTTGAAAAGTCCATCTTGCTGGACCAGGTGCCCTATCCTTCGACCTAATTCATATTTTTCGGACTAAGCACGGCCATTATGAGGCCTAGGCCTGAGCTGAAACTCGATTGGCCCTGGACAGGCAGATGAGGTTTACCCTCACATATGATTATGATATTGCCCAACTTTTATGCTCATTTGGATTGGATCCAATTGCATGTCTATCTATACTAATATGTGAAGGTTATGTATCATATTTTGAGTTTTTTCAAATGCCTTTATAGTTGGTATTGTGAAAACCCATATTTAAATTATTCTTAAAAGAAAATAAATTAATTAATCAATTGATTGTATTCAGAATCTACCTAAAATATATGATAGTATAAAAAAAAAATTTAGTTTTAAATTAACCCAATTCTATCACTAATAAAGACCTTATTAGGAATAAAAAAAAATGTTGTGGATGTTCAATAATTATTGTTAAAAAAAAAAAAAAGAATTTCGTGGCTGTTTGCATGGTGATATGGGAACCCTCACCCAGCATCTTTTCTAGAACTTAGGGAAAGCCATAGAATTTAGGGAAAAGCTTATTTCTTAAAACTTGGAGAAAGGGAATGGATTTTTTTTAATGAAAAGAATGTGTGAGAGAGAGGGAGAGAGAGAGAGAGCTAGCCTCGGAGAGAGTCTTTAAATTACATCTAGTAGCATGCACAGAAAGTTCATATTTTCTGGGCTAAGCATAAACCATATACATCCAAATAGAGGGAATTCTTGTGGAAGAAGAGGAGGAGGTTAAGGTTGCATATTTTCCTACCATTTCATTATTTCATTTCAACCCTACAACTAAGTAAGAAAACCCTCTCAGTCCTCTCATTTTTTTTTTTCATAATTGAAATTTTCAGATTGTATACATATGATACATTGTCTAAATTGTGTTGAAGATAATCTATTTTGAATCTGCCAGCATATTTGCCTGACTTTTTAGACAATTTTATACTCAAAATTTCGATATGACTTCTTCTACAAAGTTGTTGATAATGATGTCTAGTTTATCCAAGAATTTTGGTAACAATTTTCGAGTTTTCTACGAATTTATACAAATTGTTAACCAAAAATCTGAAATTGTGTTGAAGATAATCTATTTTGAATCTGCCAGCATGTTTGCCTGAATTTTTAGACAATTTTATACTCAAACTTTCGAGATGATTTCTTCTACAACGTTGTTGATAATGATGTCTAGTTTATTAAGGAATTTTGAAAACAATTTTCGAGCTTTCTACGAATTTATACAAATTTTTAACTAAATCTGAAACTGTGTTGAGAATAATCTGTTTTGAATCTGCCAGCATGTTACCTGAATTTTTAGATAATTTTATACTCACAATTTCGAGATGATTTCTTCTACAAAGTTGTTGATAATGATGTCTAGTTTATTCAAAAATGTTTAGAAACAATTTTCGAGCCTTCTACGAATATATACAAATTTTTAACAAAAATATGAATTGTGTTGAAGATAATCTATTTTGAATCTGCCAGCATGTTTGCCTGACTTTTTAGACAATTTTATACTCACAATTTCGAGATGATTTCTTCTACAAAGTTGTTGATAATGATGTCTAGTTTATCTAGAAATGTTTGGAAACAATTTTCGAGCTTTCTACGAATTTATACAAATTTTTAACAAAAATCTGAAATTGTGTTGAAGATAATCTATTTTAAATCTGCCAGCATGTTTGCCTGAATTTTTAGACAATTTTATACTCAAAATTTCGAGATGATTTCTTCTACAAAGTTGTTGATAATGATGTCTAGTTTATCCAGAAATTTTGGCAACAAATTTTGAGCTTCCTACGAATTTATACAAATTTTTAACTAAATCTGAAATTGTGAGACAGATTTTACTATGTATTTGAAAATTTATTCAAAATCCTATACTAAGCCAAATATGGTAATTTCTAACTAAAAGATGAGGCTTGAGAAGTCTAGTTTCATGATAAATTTTTAGATTATGGGTTTGATCTATGAATTAATCTAAATGAATAATGGTATATATAGATTTAACAATTGACGGTTAATACCAGTTGTTTAGGGTGAGTATTGGTTTTAAAGAGTGTACGAAATTAAGGGTTGACGGTCAATACCGGTTGTTCAGGGTGAGCCTTGGTTTTGAGAATTCTCACGTAAATTGTGTTGCGAAACTCTAAGATGGCACGGGACTTATTTGAACCCTTTTCGGTATTCGGTTTTGGAATAACGGTGGATGTGCAGGTGGCACACAGGAAGGTTTCTTACCCCTGGCAAACCGTTTCCTTGGGGCAGACCACGGATGCCACTACTTGGGTATATAACTCCGGACGTGGGCATCCCTGGTAGTTACGGTTGGTAACACTTAAATATTTGACCAAGAGAGGGTTTCAAATTAACCGTTGCCATGCTTAGTGGTTGGTAAGTTAAATCTGTTTGGTGAGATTTCGAGTGTTACCTAATTTATTAAAATTACTGAAATTATTCTAATGGTTGTAATTTATGTGTACAATTATATTGTTATCTCATGTTTAGAATCTTATTATTTTTCTCTTAAAAAGAATGGTAGGTTGGTTATGTTTTCTTACTGTGTTGCAAAACTCATGGCATATATTTTGTTGCCCTGGCATTTCATGCCAGATTATGTCGAAGAAGGGACTGAGGCTGAAATTGGAGCTGCTGCCAATATCGAACCTTGGCTAACTTAGAGTCAAGATTTTATCAAAATAAGCTCCTGTTATCCCTCGTATTAGGATTTAACTATGTTGTGACGTTGTGTGTGAACTTGTAGTTTATTTTGTTGTTGGACTTTGACTATGTAAGAACTTAAAAGTTCCTAATTAGTAGTTAAAACTTTATCTAGCAAGTTATTGTTATTTAAATCTTATGACATTTCAAAAAAACAATTTGGGGCATCACAGCTTGGTATCAGAGCCTAGGTTTGAACCTTTGGGCCATGGGTAGTAGTTTATTATTTTTACAATTAAGAAAACTTTCAGTTAATTTGTAATTCTCGGTGACTTAACTAAGTTAGAACCTTTTTATTTGTAGGATGCCAGGGTCATCAGACATTAACTCTAACGAGGAAAATTCGGTGGAAAACTATGACATAGAATCTAACCCAAGTGAAGAAGTGGAGATGCCTATAGAAGACTATGAATCCATAGAATCTGACCCAAGTGAAGAAGTGGAGATGCCTATAGAAGACTATGAATCTGAGCCTGAGCTTGACCCTGAACCTGATCCTAAACTTGAGCCTGAACCTGAGTCTGAAGAAGTTGAAGAAGTTGTGTCAATATACAACCCCCCGGAGGTTATTGTGATTGAGTCAGACACTGAAAATGAGTCTATGGAAGGCAATACCAAGGAGAACACTGGAGATATATGAGCCACGTTTGAGGGTTGGGATGTGCGAAACGGGTTGCAGATTGGCTCTTTTGTATATGTCAGACTTTATCCCCTAGGAGGTTGTGCTTGGAAAACTGAGAGTTGGGTGGGTACCTATATCGGACTTGTCCAGATTCTAAGACAAGAGACTCCCTGGGTATATCAACTAGGCCCCTTTCCGGATGGTTTCACCGAAAGGGTGGGCGACCTTTTTGACTTTTGGAGCCTTCAGTATGTCATGCCCGACCCAAGTAGAATTGTGAGGAGAGATGGGTCAGTGGACTTCAGGGACTGGAGGATCTATCGGGAGGAGCCGGTGTTGCTACTAGGGCATCGTGTGTGCGAAACTGCTATCTTCGTGAGGGTGCTGTGGCGATTCATGGGACTTTTCCAAGCCACATGGGAGCCGAAAGCCCTGGTGTGGAGAGACTTTCCTTGGCTATTTTAAGGGGTCTTAAGGGGACTATAAACTAGGCTAACCGATTGTTTTGTATGCTCACATGTAAAAATTGCCTAGTTTAGAATTGTGAGTGTAGGAGTTAATTTGGATTGTAAGGGCTATCTTTTGCCCGTAGTATGTTGTTCAATCATTCCCTTGTTTTATTTGTATTCTACCAGTTGTAGCTTATCTAATCTAGTTAATGAAGTTTTTTTTAGAAAAACTATCCTTGCACATAAATATAATAATAATAATGATAATAAATAAATGAACAAATCACGAATTACTAAAAAAAAAAAAATCCCATCATGCAGAATGGCTGGACGAACAAGGAATAATAACAACGGTAATGGTGATGGAGTGTCTGATGGCGATGTCGCTCGAATTATACGCGCGATTGCTGATAGGGTAAGCAATATACCACCCCGAAACCAAGATCAAAACAAATCGGAAATGATAGCAAAATTTGAAAAGCTACGTCCCCACAAATTCCTTGGTGGACCAAACCCCTATGAAGCTGAAGCTTGGTTAAGACAAATTAAGAAGTTGCTAGATACTTCCGACATCCGAAATGAACAAGATAGAGTGACCATGGCAGCATTTCAAATGGAAGGGGAAGCAGATCATTGGTGGGAAATGATCAAGAGTACTCGACAAGTAGAGACATTAACTTGTAGACAGTTCGAAGATCTGTTCATGGAAAAGTATTTTCCTAACTCGCTAAGGCAAGAAATGATTCAAGAGTTCCTCCAACTGAAACAAGGAAAAATGTCAGTCGCTCAATATGCGAACCGTTTTGAAGCTCTTTCACGGTACGCTTCAGCCATAGTAGCAAATGAAGAGGATAAGGTTAGGCGATTTGAATGGGGTTTGGACACAGACATTAGAGGAAGATTGATCGCAGTGCAACTCTCCACCTATGCTCAAATGGTGGATCGAGCTTTAATTGTGGAACGAGAGTTAGCAGATTCCGAACGCATTCGAAATCAGCGATCAAGGAACAACAACCAACCACGCGGAGGAGGCCCAGTCCGCAACACCAGAAACCATCCTGCGCCAGCACCTTATGCTGGAGGGATGCAGCGGCAACAAAGGCAGAATCGAGGAAACCAGCAAGGAGGAAACCTTGTAAGTGAGTGGAAAGGAAGATGTTTCAGATGTGGTCAACAGGGGCATCGTCGAAGTGAGTGTCCTCAAAGTGGGGAGTATTTTATGGATCAGCGAGGGGCACAACAATACATCAAATGCCAACCTAGGCAAGGTTCTAAGCCTACTCAAAATACCCAGACCAACAAGGGGCAGCCACAAGCCTCTAGGAATGCAGGCCGACCAAGAACACAACCACAAGGAGCTGGAAATGGGAAGAAACCAGGAGAGACTAACCAACAGGCAGTAGGGAGAATGTATGCTCTCCAAGGAGAAGAAGATGTTGATAACCCATCAGTAATTCAAGGTATGTTAATCCTTATGAATTCTTGGGTTAAAGTATTGTTTGATTCTGGAGCTTCGCATTGTTTTATATCCACTGCATGTGTGACAAGTTTGGGTCTAGAGCCAGAGACGCTAGGGATAGCTATGAGTGTCGTTTCGCCCTTAGGAGGTCAAACCCGAGTAAATCTGGTATGTAAATCTTGTGAGCTAGAAATCTCCGGTTCATATTTGATCTGTGATCTAAGAGTTATGGATATGTCTGATTTTGACGTCATCCTAGGAATGGACTGGTTGTCAGTTCATCGAGCCATTATTGATTGTTACTGTAAGACAGTGACAGCATCCTCCCTTAACGGCACGAAAGTTCAATTTAAAGGGGATAGACAAGATTCTCTAACTCCAACGTGTCGCAAGTCGCGATGGCATGATCAACTAACCGGATGGTTGGCGAGCCTAATTTTGGAAGACGAAAATCGAGAGGATCCAGGATTACCCCATGTGGTGTGCGAATACGTTGACGTTTTCCCTGATGAATTACCGGGATTACCCCCAAAACGAGACGTAGATTTCACGATTGAGCTTCAACCTGGGACTTCACCGATTTCAATAGCACCACATCGTATGGCGCCAGCTGAACTTCGAGAATTGAAGGAGCAGTTGCAAGAACTGTTGAATAAAAAGTTCATCAGACCAAGTACGTCTCCTTGGGGAGCGCCAGCATTATTCGCAAAGAAGAAGGATGGAACCTTAAGATTGTGCATCGATTATCGACAACTAAATCGAGCCACCATTAAAAATCGATATCCTTTACCCAGAATTGATGACTTGTTCGATCAATTAAGAGGTTCAAAATGTTTTTCCAAAATTGACCTTAGGTCGGGATATCACCAACTTCGTGTCAGAGGAGAAGATATACCCAAAACTGCGTTTCGAACCCGTTATGGCCACTATGAGTTTGTGGTAATGCCATTTGGTTTGACGAATGCGCCTGGGGTATTCATGAGTTTAATGAACAAAATTTTTAC
Source organism: Camellia japonica (assembly GCA_030407325.1). Lineage (NCBI taxonomy): Eukaryota > Viridiplantae > Streptophyta > Magnoliopsida > Ericales > Theaceae > Camellia > Camellia japonica. The sequence goes on along the minus strand of JAPPVO010000003.1, from coordinate 43,365,483 downwards.
CCCCTATTTGGACCAATTTGTGGTAGTATTCATTGACGATATTTTGATATACTCACGATCAGAGGAAGACCACGAGCAACATCTGAGAACCGTTTTGCAAATTCTAAGAGAAAACCAATTGTATGCTAAAGCTAGCAAATGTGAATTTTGGCTGAAGGAAGTAAAGTTCTTAGGTCATGTTGTGTCTGAATCAGGGATATCAGTGGATCCTGCTAAAGTAGAAGCAGTAATGGGGTGGAAACAACCTAAGAATACGTTTGAGATTCGTAGTTTCTTGGGATTAGCAGGTTATTACAGGAGATTCATTCAGGATTTCTCCAAATTAGCCAAGCCGATGACACGCCTAACACAAAAAGGAGTAAAGTTTAAATGGAACGAAGCGTGTGAGCAGTCATTTCAAGAACTTAAGAAAAGACTGACAAGCGCTCCTATATTAATCATACCCGAACGCGACGTTGGGTACACTGTTTATTGTGATGCCTCTAAAGAAGGGTTAGGTAGTGTGTTAATACAAAACGGGAAGGTAATGGCTTACGGATCAAGACAATTGAAGAATCATGAGAAAAATTATCCTACTCACGATCTGGAGTTGGCAGCTATGGTCTATGCACTTAAGACTTGGCGACATTACCTTTATGGCGAAAAATTTTAGATATTTACCGATCACAAAAGCTTGAAGTACTTGTTCACACAAAGAGATTTGAACATGAGGCAGAGACGCTGGATGGAGTACCTTGAAGATTACCAATTTACCTTGTCTTATCATCCCGGAAAGGCTAATGTTGTAGCAGATGCACTAAGTCGAAAGACAAGAGAGATTGTAGCCAACATATCAATTAAAGAATGGGAAATGGTAAGCACTGTGAATGAGTTTAAGTTACAACCAGAGACTCAAAATGGGAAGGGTAGGTTGTTTACAATAGTTACAACACCCCAACTTCTTACCAAAGTGTTGGAAGCCCAAAGATTTGATCAAGAGATTGACTCCATCAAGGCTCGATTAGTGTCCGGGGAATCTTCACCGGGTTGGACGCTCCATCAAGATGGTAGTCTAAGGTATTTAGGTAGAATTTTTGTGCCAAACATCAAACAATTAAGAGACGAAGTACTTAAAGAATTTCACCATTCAATTTTTGCGGTCCATCCGGGAGGAAACAAGATGTACCAGGATCTTAAGCGACAGTATTGGTGGAGTGGAATGAAGAAGGACGTTGCTCAATTCGTATCTAAGTGCTTGACGTGTCAGCAAGTGAAGGCAGAACATCAAAGGCCGGCAGGGAAACTCCAACCTTTACCAATACCTAAGTGGAAATGGGAACACATAACAATGGATTTTGTAACGGGATTACCCCGGTCGCCGCAAGGCCATGATGCCATTTGGGTGGTGGTTGATCGATTAACTAAGACGGCACATTTCCTACCAATAGGACCAGCAGGCACACTCGAATCTTTAAGCCGATTATTTATTCGAGAAATCATTAGATTGCATGGAGTACCAGTCTCAATAGTGTCAGATCGTGATTCTCGTTTTACGTCACAGTTCTGGCAAAGTCTGCAAAAGGCCTTGGGTACAGAGTTGTGTTTTAGTACAGCTTTTCACCCTCAAACTGACGGTCAATCAGAAAGAACAATTCAGACTTTAGAAGACATGCTTCGAGCTTGTGTGATGGACTTTAAAGGTAGTTGGGAGAAACATTTACCACTAGTCGAATTCTCTTACAATAACAGTTTTCAAGCAAGTATTGGTATGGCACCGTATGAAGCTTTGTACGGACGGCCTTGCCGATCACCAATATGTTGGACAGAAGTCAGAGAAGCACCTCTTTTAGGGCCAGAGTTAGTTCAATAAACTACCGAGAAGGTGAAACTAATTAGGCAAAGGCTCGAGACCGCTCAGAGTAGGCAGAAAAGCTATGCAGATCAAAGGAGGAGACCTTTAGCATTTAAAGTTGGAGATCATGTGTTTCTGAAAATACAGCCTCGTCGAGGAGTTGTTTGTTTCGGAAAGATGGGAAAGTTGTCACCTCGCTTCATTGGGCCTTTCGAAATCTTGGACAAAATAGGAGAAGTAGCATACCGTTTGGCTCTACCATCTCAACTGGCTGGAGTACATAATGTTTTCCACGTCTCTATGCTACGAAAATACGAGCCACACCCTTCTCACATCATCAATTGGGAAGAAATTAATCTTGATGAAGACGTGACATTTGAAGAAAAGCCTGTCAAGATTTTAGATCGTCGCGAGAACAAATTACGAGGTAAAACTATACCATTGGTTTGAGTTCTCTGGAGACATTGTGGGACGGAAGAGTCAACGTGGGAGCGAGAAGATATGATACGTTCAATTACCCTCAACTTTTCGAGTCTAAAGGTACGAATTAATTTCGAGGATGAAATTTTTTTTAGGAGGGTAGGTTGTGAAAACCCATATTTAAATTATTCTTAAAAGAAAATAAATTAATTAATGAATTGATTGTATTCAGAATCTACCTAAAATATATGATAGTATAAAAAAAATTTAAAAAAATTAATTTTAAATTAACCCAATTCTATCACTAACAAAGACCTTATTAAGAATTAAAAAAAAAATGTTGTGGATGTTCAATAATTATTGTTAAAAAAAAAAAAAGAATTTCGTGGCTGTTTGCATGGTGATATAGGAACCCTCACCCACCATCTTTTCTAGAACTTAGGGAAAGCCATAGAATTTAGGGAAAAGCATATTTCTTAGAACTTGGAGAAAGGGAATGGATTTTTTTTTAATGAAAAGAATGTGTGAGAGAGAGGGAGAGAGAGAGAGCTAGCCTCAGACAGAGTCTTTAAATTGCATCTAGTAGCATGCACAGAAAGTTCATATTTTCTGGGCTAAGCATAAACCATATACATCCAAATAGAGGGAATTCTTGTGGAAGAAGAGGAGGAGGTTGAGGTTGCATATTTTCCTACCATTTCATTATTCCATTTCAACCCTACAACTAACTAAGAAAACCCTCTCAATCCTCTCATTTTTTTTACATAATTGAAATTTTCAGATTGTATATATATGATACATTGTCTAAATTGTGTTGAAGATAATCTATTTTGAATCTACCAGCATGTTTGCCTGAATTTTTAAACAATTTTACACTCAAAATTTCGAGATGATTTCTTCTAAAAAGTTGTTGATAATGATGTCTAGTATATCCAGGAATTTTGGTAACACTTTTCGAGCTTTCTACGAATTTATACAAATTGTTAACCAAAAATCTGAAATTGTGTTGAAGATAATCTATTTTGAATCTGCCAGCATGTTTGCCTGAATTTTTAGACAATTTTATACTCAAACTTTCGAGATGATTTCTTCTACAAAGCTGTTGATAATGATGTTTAGTTTATCCAGGAATTTTGGTAACAATTTTCGAGCTTTCTATGAATTTATACAAATTTTTAACGAAATCTGAAACTATGTTGAGAATAATCTGTTTTGAATCTGCCAGCATGTTACCCGAATTTTTTGATAATTTTATACTCAAACTTTCAAGATGGTTTCTTCTACAAAATTGTTGATAATGATGCCTCGTTTATCCAAAAATTTTGGAAACAATTTTCGAGCTTTCTACGAATTTATACAAATTTTTAACAAAAATCTGAAATTGTGTTGAAGATAATCTATTTTGAATCTGCCAGCTTGTTTGCCTGAATTTTTAGACAATTTTATACTCAAAATTTCCAAATTATTTCTTCACAAATTGTTGATAATGATGTCTAGTTTATTCAGAAATTTTTGGAAACAATTTTCGAACTTTCTACGAATTTATACAAATTTTTAACAAAAATCTGAAATTGTGTTGAAGATAATCTATTTTGAATCTGCCAGCATATTTGCCTGAATTTTTAGACAATTTTATACTCAATATTTCGAGATGATTTCTTCTACAAAGTTGTTGATAATGATGTCTAGTTTATCTAGAAATGTTTGGAAACAATTTTCGAGCATTCTACGATTTTATACAAATTTTTAACAAAAATATGAAATTGTGTTGAAGATAATCTATTTTGAATCTGCCAGCATGTTTGCCTGAATTTTTAGACAATTTTATACTCAAAATTTCGAGATGATTTCTTCTACAAAGTTGTTGATAATGATGTCTAGTTTATCCTGAAATTTTGGCAACAAATTTTGAGCTTCCTACGAATTTATACAAATTTTTAACTAAATCTGAAACTGTGAGACAGATTTTACTATGTATTTGAAAATTTATTCAAAATCCTATACTAAGCCAAATATGGTAATTTCTAACTAAAAGATGAGACTTGAGAAGTCTAGTTTCATGATAAATTTTTAGATTATGGGTTTGATTTATGAATTAATCTAAATGAATAATGGTATATATAGAGTTAACAATTGACGGTTAATACCAGTTGTTTAGGGTGAGTATTGGTTTTAAAGAGTGTACGAAATTAAGGGTTGACGGTCAATACCGGTTGTTCAGGGTGAGCCCTGGTTTTGAGAATTCTCACGTAAATTGTGTTGCGAAACTCTAAGATGGCACGGGACTTATTTGAACCCTTTTCGGTATTCGGTTTTGGAATAACGGTGGATGTGCAGGTGGCACACAGGGAGGTTTCTTACCCCTGGCAAACCGTTTCCTTGGGGCAGACCACGGATACCACTACTTGGGTATATAACTCCGGATGTGGGCATCCCTGGTAGTTACGGTTGGTAACACTTAAATATTTGACCAAGGGAGGGTTTCAAATTAACCGTTGCCATGCTTAGTGGTTGGTAAGTTAAATCTGTTTGGTGAGATTTCGAGTGTTACCTAATTTATTAAAATTAATGAAATTATTCTAATGGTTGTAATTTATGTGTACAATTATATTGTTATCTCATGTTTAGAATCTTATTATTTTTCTCTTAAAAAGAATGGTAGGTTGGTTATGTTTTCTTACTGTGTTGCAAAACTCATGGCATATATTTTGTTGCCCTGGCATTTCATGCCAGATTATGTCGAAGAAGGGACTGAGGCTGAAATTGGAGCTACTGTCAATATCGAACCTTGGCTGACTTAGAGTCAATATTTTATCAAAATAAACTCCTGTTATCCCTTGTATTAGGATTTAACTATGTTGTGACGTTGTGTGTGAACTTGTAGTTTATTTTGTTGTTAGACTTTGACTATGTAAGAACTTAAAAGTTCCTAATTAGTAGTTAAAACTTTATCTAGCAAGTTATTGTTATTTAAATCTTATGACGTTTCAAAAAAACAATTTGGGGCGTCACAGGTATTTATGTAAATTTCGTAATATCAATCACAAAATGTATAATCTCATTATAGATTGACGTAACAAAATGTTCAAAATTTTGTAGTTAATGTCGCAAAAGTTTGTGACTTGATTATGACATTTTTTGTTACGCCAATTTATAGCGTGATTATGCATTTTGTGTTGAAGTTGGGAAATTTTATACTCCCTCCGTCCCAAAATATTAGTCCCTTATTCCATTTTTCATTGTCCTAAAATATTAGTCCCTCTTCTAAAATCAAGTACAAAAATAATATAAATTTCCTATTTTGCCCTTCTTTTAAATTAATAAACAATATAAAAAGTACAATTATGCATTGATATTCTCAAAAAATGTACTATCAAAAGGGTCATTTTGGAAAATCAACTTTTTTCAAATGTAATGATTGTACTACCAAAAAAAGTTGGATTCCCCAAAAGGGACCATTATTTTGGGACGGAGGGAGTAATAAAATTATATATTTTGTGATAAGATGCACAGCATATGCATAGTATTTTCCTTTTTTATTTGTGCCTCATTCCTATTACTATATACATATATACAAGACTCAAAAAGTTGTAAAATTCAATGTGGCAAATCAACCCAACTCAATATGTAAGATATAGGGATGCTTCTCGATTTGGATTGGGAGGGTATTGTTGGGCCTTCACTGGTTCACCACGAAACCCGTGTCGATAATCCAAATTGTTTAATGTGTAGAACTCGTTAAGTATTTCATCCATGTAAAAACTCACGTTGATTAGATATCCGTAGCCATTTGGTCAAGTCACTTTTGTGTCAACGGTAAATATGATTTTTGAAATAAATTGTTAACACAAATGTGATCTGATCAAATGGCTATCAATATCCGATCAATGTGATATTTTACAGAGATGAAGTACTCGACGAGCTGTACAGAGTAACGATTTGAATTATCGATACGGGTTCCATGGTAGGCCCAGAGACCTAACAGTACACTCAAGTTGGTATTCCCAACTGAAGAGAACCATGCACATACACACAATTACAAATAGTCATTGCTATACAAGTCTAAAAATTAGACGCAATTTTCAAGGCTAATAATGTGACAATCAATTAAGATATCTAAGATAACACTCTCTCTCATATCTTCTTAACCATCAACCAATCATATTACTTACATATTATTGAGTTTAGAAAATGGATCTAAAAAATATATTTGTATATTATTTTCCATTACAATAGCATACATACACAATTCATGCTCCTACTAGGGTACAATATTTCAGACAACTTGGAACATGTCTTGCATGGATCCAAACATAGCTAGCTAGAATGAATCCAAACGTTTTTAATATTTATTTTGACAACTTATCAAATATATATACTGGGGGTTCTATTCTAATAGATTTTCCAACTAAGAACTAATTGCGGAAGTAGAAATATGAGATGTAAATAAAAGATGAGAGAGTTTCTTAGAATTTACAATGATTCATTATGTTGTCTTTAGGCCAATTTATAGAATACAACTTGTAGATACAAACAAAAGTCTAAAAACTAAAAGTCTTCTAATTTAACCGTAGGCTTCATTGCCTTTTCAAAAGTCTATGAAGCTAGAATACAAAAAATCTTAAAATAATAAATACAATGGAATACAAAAAGTCTAAAAGATAATAATTACAATTATTTTCCAGTCCATATATGTATTACGCAGTCCTCCTTCCTCGTTTTTTAAAAAGAGATACTGTTTCAGATAAGATTTGTTTAATTAATTAATTAATTATTTATTTATTTATTTATTTATTATTATTATTATTTTTTTTTTTGCAGATGTTACCACGTATGCTAGATAAGGATGCAGTCGGTTCGGCATATCTGCAATCTGTCTTCATGGGCCCATTATGTTTCCATCATATTATCTAGATTGTGCATGGAGACACTATTTTCAGATAATGGAGAATCTTGTGGTTGACTCCATTCCTATGTTCTGAAAGCTTCCACTTCATCAGCTTGCATTGCCAAATCTAGAGGAAGATCTAGAAATTTTCTTTTTGCCAGATTGTTGACAAAATCTTCTGCTTCACTCTGTTGTATAGCAGTTTTTGTTTATGAAATTGGCTCCATAGTAACAAATAGTCTTCTTCCATCAATTACCATGAAAGGCAGTTCACTACAACCTTTTATACTTTGTGCCACTTAGGACAACAATATTAGGTTGTCTACTCAATAATATTCAAGACAGAAGACATTAATTAGTTCATTAATGACCTCTCCTTTTGAATTTATTAATGATCCATCATTAGCTAATTCTGATTCTTCAGTCTTTTTTAAGTACCAAATTTGATATGGCTGATAGAATTTTTCTTTTTCACACAATCCAATGGTGCTGGCAATCCAAAAAGTAAAATATTTACTCCATTTTGTAATTTTTTATTACTTTTGAGAGCATTGCCTTGATCATCTCTGGAAAATTTTTCCATTGTAAATGATGAGAACTTTGAAGAATAACTTGATTAGTTATTCCGCAATCAATATCTTCAGAGACCTTCCAATCATTATCTTCATAGAACCATTCTTGGGTATCTAAAAATAATGTGCTTTTTGGAATATCATCTTGTAAATTAATCTTATTAATTGATTTGGAAAGAATTTGTTTAATTCTTTCACAATAGTCTTCTACTTTATTTTTAATGAGTCTAAAAATTTCGCAGGGAAGAATTGTTCTTGCTTTTTCAGAAAGACAGATTCTTGTAATTGTTTCAATAGAAGGATCTTGTAGGCACCCCATTTTTGACCGACCTCAAGACTTGGACGTCATTGTTTGTGCACTCGATGATTGTGCTTGTTTGTGCTTGTTTTGAGCGCCCGAAATTCTCGGCGGAACGCCTTGTCTTTGAGCCTCTAAACTCTCATTGTTTTGTGTTTGTTTTTTAGCCAAACCTTGGTGCCTTTTGCCTGGACGAAGAAGGGGCCTTGTCGGCCACTTTTTCTCTTTGTCGACCACTTGAAGTGATCGGTCGGCTAGGTGAGGTGGCCAGTCGGCCACCTAAAGTGGCCGACGGCCATTTTTCTCCTTTTTCAGATATTTTTTTGCCAGTTGTGCCAGCTGTTGATCACTGAAGGCCATCTCCATACACATGTATAGAGGGATGAATGCAAGCCTCCGGCTTGAATTTCTATATAAGGGAGGGTCTCTCCCCTATTTGAGGGGTTAGAAAATTTTTGAGCAAATTTCTTTCTCTCTCTCCTCTTGTTTTATGCATGAAAATTAGAATTCTCTACACATTTGCACACTAGCCCTTAACCAAATTGGACCACCTTGGAGCTGATGCCTCTTGGAACCTATTTTGGGCTGTTAGAAGCTTGTTTGAGCCTAAGAAAGTGGCTATTTTGTGCTGTGCTACAAAGGTATAAGACTTACCTCATTTAAGCTCTTTGTACATACTTGTTTTGCCATCTTTCTATGCTGTTTTGGGCCTAGTTTTCAACTACAGAAAGTTCTGATTTTTTAGCCTTAACATGTTCTGATTTATGAAGGTTATGTGATGGTCTTTCGAGTCCTATTTGCGCATTCATTAAGCTTGTACAAGCTTGGTATTCTAGCCATCATGCATTGAAAATGCTTGGTTGATGGCTTGAAAGCCAAGCACTACACTCCTTTGAGCTTGAGAAATGATAAGGAGTGTAGCAGTACACACATTCCTTGAAAATGCTTTGTTTTGCCTCTGTTGCTCTCTGTTGCAGCAAAAACAAAAGTCCAGAAAAGCAGGTAGCCGATCGGCCACTTGAAGTAGCCGACCGGCCACTTAAACTAGCTGACCGGCCAGTTAAGGTGGCCGACAGCCACTTTTTGTAGCCGACCGGCCACCAGTGAATTCTTGTGCAAATGTGTTCCTGTGTTGGAGCAGAGGCAATCTGGAATTTGGTACGGTTTTCACAAATCAAACGGGTGCAAACAGAGGCATCCGATGGCAAGGCAAGGGCATTTTCAGGCGGAGCAACCAGGCATGCATACGTCCCTCGCCTCTGAGGCCATTTACTTGCTTTGTTTAAATTGCTTTAGTTAGTTAGCGTAGCTAATTATTCAATTCATTTTGGAATATTTTAATTAGCTTAGCATAACTAGTTATTCAATTGTGTTGTAATAATTAATTAGCTAGAATAGTTAATTAGTTTTGTGTTGTAATAATTAGCTTAGCTTAGCATAGCTAGTTAGCTTATTCATTTGTACCCTCCTTCGAGAGGGCGCAATGTTGTAATAAGTGTGCGTACGTGTATGCGTGTCTTCCAACCCCACGTCTTTCTCCCTTTTATTTAATCTCTTTCGATGGTTAGATTAGGGACATTTTCAATTAGCATACCTTATGCTTGCATGTTTGCATCATTCATTTGTCTTGTATACACCGAGGCTCGGCGTATCATTCAAACTGCATTGTATTTCAAATACTTTCTTGAATGCATGTTTCAAAGCATGTTATCAAATCGATTCATATGTCATATTAGTAGCAAAGCCTATTAATTTCATATTGCATGTGTTGCATTAGGCTTCTTAACATAGTTAGGATCATGCATTGTTTCTAACTAGCTTTTGTTTTGGCTTGGAGTACTCGGTAAGCTTTTGCGCTATAGCATGCTTGCATGAGTGTGAGTGATGCCATGTTTCGCATGCTTTCCATGAGGCTATTTACTTAAGTGATTAACTGCATGAATGTCTGTGGATGAAGGCTTTGTTGTTTGAATTGGAACAATTCAACGAATGTATGTTTTAAAGCCCACTTTGCGAAGTGGCAAAATCATGTTTTAAGCCCACTTGAGGGTGGCAAATTCAAACCATTTTCGAAAGCAAACATGAGTTGAATTTGTTCCAAGTCTTGCGACTTAGTCTACACTTGCTTGTGTGTGTCACATAGTAAAGTTAGCTAATAACTGGAATAAGAACACATAAGGTTTATAAAAGAACATATCATGATTAGTAGAGGCCGATCCTTTGATCAGGCAAGTGAGGGTGCTCATTTCAGGACCTTCCCCTCTCGTACCCAAGTTCCCGAGCCGAGATAACTTTGGTGATGACGGACACGTGGCCTTCGGCACGAGTTAGGGTTTCCTAAATTTTTCAAAAACAAAATATTTAGGTGGCGACTCTGTAATCTGGCAAAGCAATCCAGTTTTGGCATTATTTGATTTAAAATCTATTTTCCAAAATGATTTGCCGGATTGCACTCTTTGGAGTTTATCAGTCTCACATTGCACTTTGTGAGATTAGATTTAGAACCGTGACAGGAGTCCGAACTGTAGGACCAATTCGAGCTCTCCGAAAAGGGGTGCGAAGAAAGTCGAGCTACAGTTTCTGGCAACTCTGTTGGGGATTTAGAGAACTTGACTCGAACACATGATATGTTGTTTTACTTACACTTATGTGTTTCTTTGCATTTGCATTTGCATTGGTGCGCCTAAGTCACTATATTTGCCATCTACTATTCCTAAACGGTTTGCCAGAGGCTTGCTTGGAAAAATGTGCCATAAGGCTGATCGGTTGCAGGCTATGCCACGATGGGAAGACAAACCTTGGATCTGGACTACCGTTGTACCGTTTGATTCTCCTTTCACTTCTCGGTGTTAGGTGTGAGAGGTATATTAGGTGGTCTTGCTGAGGCACCCTTTTTGACCAATTGACCTAGTTGCATATCTGAAGCCATAGAGACTGTTCCAAACTAGGACAGGTTGCTCACCCGAATGCAAGATTGTATGAAACCACTTGCTTGCGTAGCGAATCCCTAGTTCCTGATGAAACTAGGACAGGGAAAACCTACCCCACCATAGGGGTGTTTTGGCTCTTACTTGTTTGATATATGCTTTTAGAGTGTGACTCTGCAGGAATGTATGTATCAGTTATAAGTCTGGGTATTAATTTGAGGGTATTAGTTTTGAGGTAGAAAATTTGGGGCAAAAATCAGCATTAGAGTACAGATTGTCCAGCTTATGATTTTAACTATATGTTGTCCTTGTCTAAAGCCGAGGTGTTGTGTGTTTGTTGATTGTTGTTTCCTTTTTGCTTTATTTTCTTTTTGCAAGGTAGTATTTCATAATTACTTCCGACAAGGCGGGTATCCCCTGAGCACTCTGGACCCGAATCAGGAGGATTTACCGATCTGAGGACCTTATTGGAAGACAACCAGTGTTTGCTTCGCTACCCCCGGTTACGAGACGGAGGACAATCAGGCATAGATCACCGGTTCAACAGTCGCCAATTCAGTGGTCACTATCTACGTCACCTGTGCGCAGTCGGGCCCAGTTTTCTGCTTCCATCTCAGAAAGAAAGTATATACCGGTTCTGACAGATCAGCATCCCTTAGACAATATAGAGGATATGATGCGCCAACTTCAACAAACCATCGAGGCTATGCAGCTGGACGCTACTCGCCAAGCAGAAGTTACCGCTCGCCAAACAGAGATGGCAGCCTAGCAGGCTGAATTGATTACTAGGCTTCAACAGCAACAGCAACCACAACAAACAGCAGCTTCTACTTCGCATCTACCCCCAATCAAGGTTCCAATACCCAGGATACAACTAACATCCAAGAGAATGTGGACATTCCGGCAGGGCCAGTCCCACCTCAGACTTCCAAAGCACCGGTCTACCCAACGGAGGCACCATTTGAGTTTGAGGTCGACCCTACCGCGCTAAAAGTAAGCAAGCTTGAGAAGCTTTTCAAACGAGCTCAGGGTGTCAACTCAATCCCAGATACAGAGGACGGCTATACAGATTCGACGGTGACATTGCCGGATAGATTTAAAATGCCTTACATAGACCGCTTTGACGGCTCGGGTGATCCCTTGGTTCACTTGCGGCTATTTTCAGATATTCTACGGCCGATGGGTCTAACTAGATTGCAAAAGTTATCCCTCTTTGGCCAGACCCTGTCGGGTATTACGGCTATTTGGTATGCTAAACTGGAAGATTCTATAAAGAGAAGTTGGGAAGAGATGGCTGAGGCCTTTGTCCCCCAATATTCCTATAACACTCAAATCAAGGTCACAACTCGTGATCTCGAAGCTACTCGTCAAGAGTCGAAGGAGGGCTTCTCCGATTTCGTCACTTGGTGGAGGGCCAAGGCCTTCATGATGACCACCCGGCCAGCTGAAAAAGACCAGACAAGAATGGTCGTTCGTAATCTGCAACCAAAGCTGCTGCAGAAGATGATTGTTTTACCGTTAACTACATTTGTTGACCTTCATAAGATAGGGGTGCAAATAGAGGATGCGATGAAACAGGGTCTGATTGACCATGAAAAAGAGCAGCCCAAGAGGGCGTTTACACGCGGTTCAAATACGGCTACAAGTAGTAATGCAGCTGTAAGGACCTCTGATATTGGTATGGTCACCACCACACCGAAAACATCCACCCCTTTTACCAGTATTCCAGAACTACCCCATAACCTGCAAAGTACCCACCCCAGGGCCAGAGGGTTTTCACCTCACTCTACATGTCTCTATCCAAAGCCCTGGGGGTTCTGATCAGAAAAGGGCATCTAAAGCCCTTAGAGTCGCACCCATTGCCTAATCTCCTCCCTCCTACACACAATTCGGCCAAGTATTGTGCCTTCCACCAGCAGCATGGTCATGATACCAACCTATGCTTTAGACTCCGTCATGAGATTCAGGATCTCATTGACAACAAAGTGATAGCGCCTCCTGAAAAGCCTAATGTCACTACAAATCCTCTCCCACCACATAACCAACCCCCACCACCCAGGCAAGTAAACATTATCCAAACAATGGCCGTCCTATACGACCCCAGCATATACATCACCCCCTCCCACCTGCCTAATCAGGCACTGTTCATTCCAGAAAACACAGACTTGTACATGATGAGCACATCCATATCCCAACCCGAACCTGTGGTGGTGGCTGTTGTAGAAGAAGGCATGCTTGAGGGCCTTGTCAGCTTAATTGAGGAAGCATACAACCCTTGTCGTTACATTGTGCCAACTAGCCAGGCCAGACCAGGGGTGGAATTGTCGACAGGGATGGAGGTTAATGTAGTCCGGGAGGATGGGCCAAGCCAAGGGTTGGATGATTTAGCTGAGCCTAAGGAGGATATCAGTAATCTGCAGTTCTTTGATGAACAGGATCTGGGAAATGTACAGATTGGCTAGTTTGATATGAACAGATAAACGGATAATTGAGGGTGGCTTAGTGATGAGCCAGATGTTGATGAGGGGTCTCAACCAAAGTAGAAGCAGCTGGAAACGGGAATTGCCGCAATGGCTAGAACAGTCGATAACAAGGGAGAGTTGCTGGAGAGCACCGACACTAAGAATTTTGCTCAAGAATTGGGTAGCTTATGTACAGCCGATACAGAACAGGAGGCCGTGCTGAAGCAGTTCGAGAATGAAAGAACCGAGAATGATCAGAAGGCTAGAAAAGCCAAGGGTCCTGAGGGGATTGACTGTGTTTCGGATACAGGAATCCTTACAACAGAACCGGACAGTTGCTTGTCGATTGCCGAAGGAATGTGGTGGGAAGATGACGATTTTCATCTCGCCCACATGGATGAAGATTGGGGATAGAATCTGCCAGATGATACATGGTATTCCGAGGAAGTTGATCACATGACTCAAAGTGGGCGGTACTTTAAGCCCCCACACCTGGACCAACCAGAAGCATCAGGGAAAGATAAGAAAGCTGAGAAACAGAAGGATAAACTGTTAGAGGAGGAAGCTGTACTGAAGCAGCTGAAAAAGATTCAAGCAGACATCTCCATTTGGGGATTACTTATGGCCTCACGGGTGCACAGACAAGCCGTCCTATCAACAATGGATAAGGTTAAGCTCTCTATCGACACAACCCCCGAGCAGTTAGCGGGACTGGTTTTCCCAGGTGGCGCTTCACCAACTTTGACTTTCACAGATAAGAAACTGCTGCCTGAGGGCTCCGAGCACAACAAGCCACTATACATCTCTGTGGAATGTAAAGGGAAGTGGATACCAGTCGTCTTGGTTGATACCGGGTCTGCAATTAATGTGTGTCCGTCGCACACGGCCTATACTATCAGTTTGAAACCCGCAGACTTCACACTAACGGCCTAGGTGATTTGGGCTTATGACAATACAAGTCGGGAAGTGATAGGGACAGTTCGGGTTAGAACTCAGGTTGGTCCAGCATAACAGGACATTGAATTCCACGTCTTGGATGTTTTGGCCACCTTTAATTTACTCCTTGGACGGCCGTGGCTGCACCAAGTGAAACCAATCTCTTATACTCTGCATCAGATGGTGAAGTACCCCCATGGGAAGGGGGTAGCTATTGTTTTTGGGAACTCTTCCATATATCCTCTTCCGAAAGTTACTACACCAGTCTTGGAAATTGTATACGGCGAGGAGGATGTCTTTTTGTCTGGATTCACCTTGGCTGAGGCCCGAGTAGTGCAAGATATTCGGGCTATTGATGAGGAGTTATATGTCAGTGCTCAATCCGTCTACCTCATGAATAAGCTGCAACATGTACCCAGAATGGGATTGGAAAGGAGTGGCCGGAAGGGCGTCGCTGCGTTGGCCGAAGTGCCACACAACCCTTATACCTTTGGTCTAGGTTACACTCCTACCAAAGAGGATTGGGTAAGAAAATGAAAGGAAATGGCAGGAAGGGCCAAGGCTAAACAAACGGCGAAGCACTACAAGTTGGTGCACAGACCTATTCAAGGAACCCTGAACGGCCGCTTTGTTCGGGAGGGGGAAGATTTCCCATTCTGCGGCTTTCCTGAGCCATGGCTGAACTCTGAAAAGCAGTGTTTTCCCGGCTTTGAGATCTTTTTCAATCTACAGTTGCAAGGGGATGAAGTTATAGAAGAGTAGACTGACCTACCAACTGAGGCTGAATAGTGTATAGAGGATGAGTACGATGGCACAGAGCTTGAGATAGGAGCAGCGCTGGCTTGTCTCCTCTTGGATCCTCAGATCACACTAGAAAGCTTAGGGGATGACTTCTCTGTTTGCATGATTGGAGATCAATCAGCTGTAAGCCATTCTTCCGGCATTCTGGATGCATCTATCGCACCCTCTCTCGTTTGGCAGTTCGAGGAGGGCTTTTTGTCCAGAAGTTTTGAATCAGGTAGTGAATCGGAATCTGATTCCATAGAGTCTGTGGAGTCAGAATCAGATTCTAGTTCTTCTGAGTCAGAGTCTGGTATTCCTGGTGTTGATAACCCGGATGCCGTTGTTTTGTCCAGGTCGTCTTTTTCTTTTTCTTTTGAGTCAGTTGTAACCAAGGAATTGGACGAACTGGAAGTTGTGAATGAGAATGGTACCACTGCTGTTTCTGAGCACTTTTCTGTGCCACTTGTGTATTACATTGATCATGACTTTCAAAATTTTGATAAAAACGACGAGGAAGGAATTCCTTCAGTTTTAAAACATTTGATTGATCGAGAGGAGAAGAGGTTTGTAAAACCCCTGGTTGATGAAATCATTTCAATTAATGTGGGTACTGAGAAGGATCCGCATCTGGTCTAGATCAGGTCCACGTTGTCTTCGGAGGAACGCGAGCGCTTAGTCGCTTTATTAAAAGATTTCAAAGATGTTTTTGCGTGGTCCTACGAAGACATGCCTGGGATCGATCCTGAGATTGTACAGCACCGAATCCCTCTTGACCCTGAGGCCCGACCCGTTAAATAGAAGCTTCGGAGAATACGCTCGGATTGGGCATTGAAGATTAAGGAAGAGGTCACCAAGTAGATAGATGCAGGGTTCTTGCTAGTATCTGAGTATCTTACTTGGTTGGCCAACATTGTTCTGGTGCCAAATAAAGATGGCAGAATTTGTGTGTGTGTGGATTTCAGAGATCTGAACAAAGCTAGTCCGAAGGACGACTTTCCTCTACCGCACATTGACGAATTGGTGGACTTCACCGCAGGCCATGCGTTGCTCTCCTTTATGGATGGGTTTTCCGGGTACAACTCGATCTTGATGGCACCCAAGGATAGGGAGAAGACTGCCTTCACCACGCCGTGGGGAACCTACTGCTACAAGGTGATGCCGTTCAGTCTAAAAAATACTGGGGCTACTTATCAACGGGTTGCAACCACGATCTTGCATAATATGATCCACAAAGAGGTTGAGATGTATATGGACGACATGATTGTCAAATCCAAGGAAAGAGAGGGCTACTACACCGCCTTGAAATTTTTTTTCCAACGGATCAAAGAATATCGGTTGCGACTGAATTCTCAGAAATGCACTTTTGGTGTCACAGGAGGGAAAATGATGGGGTTCTTGATTACACAAAGGGGCATCGAAGTCGATCCTTCCAAAATCAAGGCCATACTAGAAATGCCACCACCAAAGACTAAAAAGGAGGTGCGAGGCTTTCTAGGAAAAGTACAATTTATAAGACGGTTTATTGCAAAATTAACCTTGACTTGTAAACCACTACTTGGTCTCCTGAAAAAAGGAAAGAAATTCCAATGGGATGACTAATGCCAAGTTGCCTTTGAGCAGATCAAGCAGTATCTACAGAACCCACCCGTGTTGTCACCGCTAGAGCCGGGGAAGCCGTTGATTTTGTATCTGACAGTAACCGACACGACAATGGGCTACATGCTTACGCAAGAATCTAAGGATAGAGTAGAGAAAGCCATCTATTACCTGAGCAAGGAGATGTTGGAATATGAGACCCGTTATACTCCGCTAGAGAAGGCTTGTTTGGCCTTGGTATGGGCTACTAGGAAGTTGATGCACTACCTGTTAGCTCACTCCGTAATTCTGGTTTCGAGATTGGATCCCATCAATTATCTCTTCAAGAAACTAGCGCTTACGGGTAGGCTAGTCCGTTGGTTGCTTCTTCTCTCCGAATTTGATTTGAAGTATATGACTTGCAAGTCTGTGAAAGGGAGAACGGTAGCGGAGTTCCTAGCCGATCACCCAGTGGAGGGAGACGAAGCAGTAGAGTATCTATCCCCAGATGAGGCCATTCTGCAAGTCGAAGAAGAGATTTGGACTATGTACTTTGATGGAGCGTCTAACCAGTACAAGTATGGGACAGGGGTGAAGCTTGCGAAAAATCCTTCCAAGAGCTAAAGAAGAGGTTAACTAGTGCGCCAATTTTGACTATCCCAGAACGAGAAGTGGGGTACACTGTGTATTGCAATGCGTCTAAGGAAGGGTTAGGTTGTGTGCTCATGCAAAATGGAAGGGTAGTCGTATATGGATCCAGGCAGTTGAAACCACATGAAGGCAACTACCCAACACATGACTTGGAATTAGCGGCCGTAGTTTTTGCCCTAAAGCAATGGCGACATTACCTGTATGGGGAACAATTTGAGATTTTCACAGATCACAAGAGTTTGAAGTATCTATTTACACAGAAGGACCTTAACTTGAGACAGAGACGATGGATGGAGTATCTTGAGGATTTCCAGTTCACTCTCTCATACCTTCCCGGTAAAGCCAATGTAGTAGCAGATGCTCTAAGTCGCAAGAGCAGAGGGATGATGGCTAAAATTTACGTCAATGAATGGGATATGGTTAAGACACTCAATGAATTTAGAATTCAAGTAGAATCTCAAGATACAAAGGCATACCTTAGTGCATAAAAGGTGATGCCTAAGTTGATGAGTGAGATCATGGAGGCCCAGAAGCACGATCAAGAAGTAGCCTATATCAAGGGATGTCTAGAATCAGGAGAACCAATGCTCGATTGGGTAATTCACCCCGATGGGAGTTTAAGATATCAAGGTAGATTATTTGTACCAAGTGACGAGTTGCTTAGAGAAAAGGTACTTAAGGAATGTCATCATTCTGCATTTGTAGTACATCCAGGAGGGACTGGTGGAATGGAATGAAGAAGGAGGTGGCTAAAACTGTAGCAAAATGTCTAACATGCGAACAAGTGAAGGCGGAACATCAAAAAACATGAGGAATGTTGCAACCTCTACCAATAGCCGAATAGAAGTGGGAGTACGTGACGATGGAATTTGTGACAGGGTTGCCTAAGATACCTAGAGGGCGCGATCCTATATGGGTAATAGTGGATCGCCTCACCAAGTCAGCACATTTCCTACCCTATAAGATAACCAACACTTTAGAGTCTATATACAGGCTCTACATTGGGGAGATCATTCGACTACATGGAATTCTAGTATCTATTGTGTCAGATCGTGATCCACGGTTCACCTCCCGATTTTGGGGGAGTCTGCAAGAAGCTCTTGGTACTGAGTTATGTTTTAGCACCGCTTTTCACCCGCAAACAGATGGACAATCTGAACACACCATCTAGACACTCGAAGATATGTTGAGAGCTTGTGCAATGGATTTTCAAGGAAGTTGGGAACGACACCTACCTTTAATTGAATTCGCCTATAACAACAGCTTTCAAGCTAGCATTGGTATGGCGCCTTTTGAAGCATTATATAGACGACATTGTAGATCGCCGATTTGTTGGACTGAAATGGGTGATGTAAATCTGATAGGACCCGAACTTGTTCTAGAAACTACTGAGAAGGACAAATTGATCCGACAACGGTTAAAGACTGCTCAAGACCGTCAAAAGAATTATGTAGACAAAAAGAGAAGGCCATTGATGTTTGAAGTAGGCAGCCGCTTGTTCCTAAAGGTGCAACCTAGGCGTGGAGTCGTACGTTTTGGAAGAAAGGGGAAGCTATCACCACGATATGTTGGGCCTTTTGAGGTATTGGAAAGGGTGGGCGAAGTGGCATACAGACTAGCTCTACCCCCGCAGTTAGCAGGGATACACAACGTCTTCCATATATCTATGTTGAGGAAATACATCGCCGACCCGTCACACGTCCTCAAATGGGAAGAAATCAGTCTTGACAAAGATGTTACCTTTGAAGAAGGACCGGTAGCGATACAAGATAGTCGAGAGAAGAACCTTAGAGGCAAAACGGTTCACTTGGTAAAAGTGCTTTGACGTTATCGGGGAATTGAGGAATCTACCAGGGAATGCCAGGATTGTGTGAAGGCAAACTACCCCAAACTTTTCAAAGGCAGCATATAGTTGAATTTCGGGGACAAAATTTGTTTAAGGGGGATAGGTTGTGAAGCCCTTGAAAAATGTATTTTCTTTAAAAACCCTTATGTTTGAATTATTTCCTTAAAGCCCCTCAGTTTCTCAAATTATTTCGAATCTTGCCGGTTAGCATTTTATCGAAACAAGAATATCCTAGCCGAATTAGGTTCCTTAGTCTAATTTAATTCTACATAAATAAGGTTCCAATATATGAGTTTAATTCCAAGCCCTCACTTCTTTTATTAATTTCAAGAATTGCCCCAAAACTAGTACATGCACTTTTTATACTATAGTACCACCAAATCAATTTGAGGATCTATATATATACATAGGGAAATGTGTCCATAGTATTCATATATTGAATAAAATATTCCCCATTTTCCTTCCCCATGGCCGGCCAACCTAGGAGAATGTGAGGGACTAATTTTCAAGATTTGTAATTATGACATTCTAGAAGCAAAGTACCAAGTACAAGGGTTGTGTTTCCAACATAGTTCTATCCCAACTAGAGGCTAACTAAATCTTGTCTAATCACATAATTAAGCCCCTAATCACTCCTTATTCCATTAGACTCCAAGAAAATCCAAACCTTTCAATCCAATTCCAACTAGTGGGCCTTTATGTCTTTGCACACCAAAATTGCCTATAAATACAACTACCCTCTTAGCAAAGCATACACAAACAACACATACACACACCTACATTCAGCCTAGAGGAGAGAGGAGAGAGCAAGAGAAAAGTCTTGAGTGACAGAGGAAGGAAGAGGAGAACAATCTTGTTCAAGCCTAGCAAGTAAGCCATAACACAACTCTCTCTTTTATTTTCCTCTTTCAAATACATGTTCTTAAGGGTTCTACCCATTGTTTTCAGATGTGTTATTAATGATTTCCTTGTGTTAAAAATGATAAGAGTTGAGCCATGATTCTACTCCTCTTGTAGTTCCCCTCATTTTGGTACAAAACTATCTTTTTCATATCAATCTCTCAAACTTTCCAAGGGCACACCTTCAAGATAATTTTCTGAGTTTAATATATATTATTTATCATGTTTTCATCACAAAAGAAATGAAAAATTTCCCTTAGTGGATCCCTTTCTCACAAATCTTCTTGTTTTGGGTATTGTGCCTTAAAAATCTGTTTTCACAGCCAACTTTCAAAATTTATAGAAAAATGTAGACAAATATTCTGGCCTCCATTTTATTTCAAAATCTTCCTTAAGGAGTTATCTTTCAACTAAAATTGGTTTCATTTAAAAACAGTGAGCGGTTTGCAAGAAAATCAAATTTTCGTAACGGTCGACGAATCTGGACAGCGCTGGAGTGTTTTCTAAATAACTTAAAATCTAGAAAAGATATCCCATTTCCGAAATATGTTCTGGAAACTAGATTAAACTCTCTACGAACCATAGGAAGGCCAAGTTTGGTAAAAATCTAAAATAGCCCTTTTTATTTTAATCTTTAAATGGTATTGAATCTAGAAATTTGGCTTGCATGGGTGTTTTATGCTCTTGTGTTCATGATTATGCTTATTAGCTTATGATCATGTCTTGGTATGATATTGCATGAGTTATGGTTATGTTCCTTATCTCCTTCATTTTAATGATGCATGCTTATGTGGATATTATTATCTTGTTAAGATGGCCTAACCTTGATTTAAAACAATTAACTCAACGGAAAACTTAATTGGGATGGTATTGGGTTTTCGATCACTTGAATAGTGAAGAAATGATAATGTGTTATGAATGGATTGATGGGATGCGTTCCCTATTTGGAAGTTAAAGTCTTGCACAAGTGATTTTCGAAACCCTTGAACGGAGCGGTTGTATTCGGACCCTAGGTATTTGGTGTGAGGAGAGATTTGGGCAAGGCCCATTATTATCATCTCTTTTGAGGCCCTGCGGTTAGCGCTACGTGGTATATAACCGTTGGTAGGCATCCGAGGTTAGTTCTGCAACAAAGCAGCAAAAGAGGGGGCATACCGAATAATCCGCGTCCGATTCTTGTAGTTGGGAGGACGAGATCTCTTTGGGGGATTTCTAGTTTACTAACATCTAACCTTGTAACCCTTTGTTTGTTTAGTTGAGTATCATGCTTTATTACTTGCTATCATATTTGTGATTGTGTATTGGACTGCAAAAAAGGGACAGGGTGTGTGTGCGTTTACTGGGCATTCAAAGCTCATAGCGTATCATGCCAGGTGCCGAAGAGGAGCTTATAGCTGGGGACGACAAGCCGGAAACCTTCGAAGACGTTTGGCTATCTTAGAAAAGTTAGAAATTTTCCTTTGATATTTTGTAAGGCTCATATGAAGATTTAAATTTTCTTTGGGGATGTAATATAATGGAACGAGCTTCTGTAATTAAGGATATTCGTGGTTATTATGTACATATATATAAACCTTATCGTTGCTTATGAGACCTTGTGTCAATACCTTTTAAGATTTGTCAAAAGGGTAGTGCGCTGCCTAAGAAAGCTGGACTTAGAAGGGAGGCTAATTTGACTCCTCCGGCGATCTGAGATCTTACTTGGTTATTGACCATAAGACTCATTAGTGACTCTCCTTTGACTGCAACCAATAGTGTAGATTCGGGGCGTCACAGCACATGAGCGGAGTGATGTTAGCTTGGAAAATTCTTAGGCAAGGTTATTACTGGTCAACCATGGAAGAGGATTGTATCGGTTTTGTTCAGCGAGGCCACAAATGCCAAATTCATGCAAATAGCATGAATATCCCGCCATCGAAGCTGTACAACATGACTTCACCGTGGCCATTTTCAGTCTGGGGAATTGATGTTATTGGGGTAATTACTCCAAATGAGTCAAACGGGCATGAGTATATCCTGGTGGCAATAGACTATTTTACAAAGTGGATCGAGGCCCAATCCTATGCAGTGTTGACAGCGTCACACGTAGCCAAGTTCATCAGGAATAATATCATCTATCGCTATGGGGTTCTGAATGAGATCATCTCGGATAATGGTTCCCACTTCAAGAAAAAAGTGATCGACTTGTTGGAGAAATACAACGTGGCTTTTGATAAGTTATCCACATATCCGCCGCAAACCAACGGAGCTGTTGAGGCCGCCAATAAGAACATCAAGCACATTCTACAGAAGATGGTGGAAACCTACAGGGACTGGCTGGACAAGTTGCCATTTGCTCTCTAGGGTTATAGGACATCAATTCGGACATCTGCTGGGGCAACTCTGTATTCCATGGTTTATGGGATGGAAGCTGTTCTGCCAGTTGAAGTTGAGGTTCTGTCACTGTGGGTTATGACTGAGTGCCAGATAGCAGAAGCGGATTAGCAGCAGAGCAGGTTCGAGGAACTTATGCTATTTGACGAGAGGAGGCTGAAAGCACTGTACCACATCCAAGGTTATCAACGCAGGATTGCCAGGGCTTTCAACAAGAAAGTTAAGTCCGAGAATCTGAAAGAAGGGGATTCGGTGCTCAAAGACAACCGAGCTCCCATCCACGACCTTAGGGACAAGTTCAGACCTAATTGGATTGGTCCTTACATCATCAAGTCAATTTGGTCGGGTAGAGCATTCATTCTTATGGACTTAGATGGCCTCGAATTCTCCCAACCAATCAATATGAACAAGTTGAAGAAATACTACCCTTGAGTGGCTCGCTAGGCCGAAAACCCGGAAGGGCGACCTAGGCAAAAGTTAGAGCACAAAAAATTAGAAAAAAAGAAAAACTGAGTTCGCAAGGTTAAAAACCCAGAAAGGGCGGCCTTGGCAAAAGTTAGAGCGCAAAAGGAGAGGGTTAATACCCGAGTGAACCCAAACACTTCCAAATCAACTGTGTCCATAAGATTGTTCTAGTCATCTTTGTCTTTTCTGTATCCAAGAGTTCGGTTGTGATCTTCATTATGAGAGCTGATCACAGTACAATGCAATGTTATTCAGACAAGGGGCAACTTTCCAATTATTGGATTTGGGTTGTACATCTCAAGGACAGATTCTGGGCGTGTCCAGTTGTGATCCTTATCGAAAATGGTTTTGAAAAGTTTTAATAAAAGTTGATTTTGTTCAAATTAATCTTTTTACAACATAGACCATTTTTGGACCAAAAGGAAAATTTTCAGTATCCAGAATCTTCAATTTCATTGATTTCAATACAAAGTTCTACGACTCTTGATACAAACTGAAGTTTTTATTTTTTTTTTTATTTTTATTATTATTACATTTAAAAGGAAAACTTGAAAGTACAGATCAAAGCAGTAAACTTGGGGCATCGATGAGTCAGGTGTTTCTGCATCCCCTCCCAGAGCTTGTGGAAGCTTCAGATGCTAAAGTAGGCCCGGTTTGCGCCTCATCTTCAAGCCAAGCTATGCATTCGCCAGAAAGGGCGCAACTAAAATTGGGAGCAGAAGCCAGAAATTCCCTTGTCCTCCATGCAGTGGGATATCGAGCTAGCTGTGAGCCTGGAATTGGAAATGAAGCCGGGTACTCTACCCCCTATTCTGGGCAAGTCTGGTCATGCCCGAACCGACGCCTGAATCGGAATGGAAAATAGAAGACACAGTGTATCAAGCCAATCAACTAAATGCCAGGTTGTCGAGACATGCTGTAGCTCATCTCAGGCAGATCAAACCATGGACAGCGCCAGGCAATGTCAACAGCAGATCTGTTGCACATCCAATGGCACCACCACCCCTCGTTTGGGAAATCAACTAGCCGTTGGCGAAAGAAATAGCCACATGCTGAATATGCAGGACAAAAGCCCACTACTTTCAACCTATCGATGAGCCATATTTGGGGAGGGATGAAAAATAAGAGAGATTAAAGAATAGAGAGATGTGCGCTGAGAGAAAAAGCGAGAAAAGGGTTTTGAGAGAAAAATAGAGCCTGAGAGCCGAGTGATGTGAGAAATACATGTGAGAAGGATGGGAAACATTACCTGTAAGAGTAATGGACTTCCTGTGAACTTGGTGGTCTCCCGGCGATGGAAAGCATCCAAGCCCATCAAAGTTTCGGCTAGTGTCAAGCCAATGCAGCTCTTGCCCTCTTTCAAGCCTTAAGCTACTTCGATCAAGCGGACGCTAGACCCTCCGAAGCCAGGGGCAAGAAGAAAATGAGCCAACATGAACAAACAGAAGGCATGCTGTCGAAAACCTTACCAAAGACGGTCGCCGCGATCGCCAGTGTCAGAAAACCTATGAATCAAGCTAGGAATATCCAACTCCCCGTTGTGAACCAAATATCGGGCATCGTGTAAAGTGAGCCCACACATCCGTCCTAAAGCTTGGATGTGGCCAAAATGAGATTGGGGCAGGATTTCCTCGTCACGCTGCGATTCCATCAAAACTTGGAATTCTTCGATTGTAGGGCATATCTCTTGTCCTCCAAAGCTAAAAACATGTGTAACCGGGTTCTAATATCTAGTTGCAGCGTGAAGGAACGGAAAACACAGCGGAGTACGACTTAACGAGAATAGTGCATTTATCCCGAAACGCCGAAAATTCAGCTTTTCGGAGCCATCTAAAGCCGCAATCCAAGTTGAGAGTTTTTCGGTGAAGAGTGGTTCCATTTGAAGCAAAAACAGAGCTGGAATGAAGAAACTACGAAGTTACAACTTTTGTAGAAGATAAGGCACTGAGTGGAAGACAGGTGGCAACAATCTGGAGGCTCCCTGCATCACTGGACGACCGACCAATTAAGGTAGCCGACCGGCCACTTTAGTGGCTGACAATCACCACTAAGTGGCCGATAGCTCCTATTTATGTCCAGCAGACTGCCTTTGGTCTCCTGTGTGTTGAGAATGCTGAGAACCTGTGTTGTGTTCTACTATGGATGCATTCTGCTATTTTGTTTTAGTAGTTTTGTTAAGTTGCTCTCAAGATTGTTTCAATTTGTTTATCGAGTTGTTGTATTGCTTATCGAGTTGTATTTGTTTTGCTTATCGAGTTGTAGTTGTTTTGTTTATCGAGTTGTTGCATTGTTCTTTGAGTTGTTTTATTTTGTTTGTTATGTTTTGGTCAGTTCACTACCTGACTAGGCAATTGTTAAGACAATACAATGTTCAATTTCCATCAATCCTATTTTTGTGCAAAATGGTGCAATGCGATGCTCAGAATATAAAATGCAACACGTTTTCATCAAAAGAGTTGTTTTCATTCCAATCATGGTTTCTTTTTTACAAAGAGTACAAGTTTTTACAAAAATAAAACTGCCTAAAGCAGTAAAATGTGCTAACACTACTAGCAAAAAAAAAAGAAACAAAGCAAAAAACATCTAAATCAGTGCCACCCATCTTAGGACCGAGAGGCCCTTTTCGTCCTCTTCCTGGGCATGGACTCAAAGCTATCGCCATCGGCGCCACTTTCTGAATCTGAGCCGAAACCTGAACCAGAGCTGCCTTCGCTCCCATCCTCGGAGCTCCCCTCAATATCGCCACCGCCCTCAAAACTTGAGTTGGTGCCGTCATCTCCACCCTCAAATGACTCTGACTGGGGACCCGTTGGCTCCTCATCCTCACTGGTCTCATCATCGTCATCACACATGACAGGCTCTGACATCTCCTTCAGTTGCGTGCCGGAGCCTCTCTCTCTCTCTCTCCCTGCTGTTGGAGGGGGCGCTGATGGTCCTACTTCTGGCGCTGGTGGTTCTACTTCTGGCACTGATAGTCCTGTCTGAAGAGGTGTAACCTGAAAAGGTAGTTTGAATATGTCAGCTAAAGTATGTGTATTAGATGTAAGTATAGTGTACATAATGAGTACATGCAGAAGTCAGATATGGGGAGTAAATGTGATATATCAGATGTGATCTATACATGCAGTGTATCAGTGTGTGTGTAAGTGTGCAGTTGAGATATCAGTTTCAATATATCAGCAGAAATATGATAACCGAAATCAAGAAAACTAGAAAATTACCTGAAAACCATGGGAACCGATGATCGACTCCCTCATCAAGATCATGCCCTCGAATAAGGCCAACATCTCGAGTAACCCCTCGACGTACTCTATGGAGGGCTACAAATGCAAGTTAAAATGATCAGTGTCTGGAATGAATAAATGTCTGAGTATCTGAGTGAGACTAGAAAAATGAAAGCTTTAGTACATACCGGTGGTGAATCGGGTGTCCTGACATATCGGTGATCAGGCAATGGAGGCTCAATCGGGATCTGATAAGGCACTCCAAAGTATTGCCAACCTGTCAGCTTGGTTGGAAGATCTGGCCATCCAACACTCTGCCTGACAGGAGGCATCCCCTAACCCTGCCCCTCGCTGCTCGGGCCCTACTCGTCGAAGGGGCATCTACTGCTCGGGTCCTGCTCGACGAAGGGACATCAGCTGCCCTCCCTATATGAGCACGAACACTTGTCAGAGGAGGCATGAGGTATGTCTGGATATAAGTTGTGTAGTCCCCCTCCTCAATGAAAAGTCTGCATCTCCACCCCGCATGAAGTCGATGATCTCCTGAGATGAGAGACTCTCTGTGGCTCGTATGGAAGGCGGAGGTGGTAAGGGAACCGACTGTAATGGCAGACCCAGTGTCTGGCGCATGAAGCACTCGCCTAGAAACCAGGCTCAGCCCATTGGTCTCTCAAGCATGAGCCGATATCGGTAAGCGCCCCAAGCTCCGGCAAACTCGAATCTGACACCCTCCGGCATCGTTGCCCAGGGCTGCCACGTAATCTGCAGACAGCAAGTGCATAGATGGATTAGTTGTCGTTAGATATGTAAAATCAATTAGAGTTGAAAGCAAAAAGAACTGTGAGTTTTGAGTTACCTCTACTGCCCTCACTGTATCGAAATACTGGCGAAGGAATGAGAGGGACTCCCGGGTCCTCGGTAGACACCTCTCATTGTATCGATAAGAATATGGCACCCCAAGAGACATCATGACCTCCAGCTCAGGAGCAAGTGTCGAGAAATAGGCGTACACCCATAGCTGTAAAAAGCAAGAGAGCGACAATGAGAATACAGATAAATACAGATAAACACAGATAATGCGGAAAGCAGAGTATGTGTGCAATGTCTAGAAAATGCAGAATGTAGAGAATACAAAATACAGAGAGAATGCGAGAAGCGAAGTGTGTAGTACAATGTACAGAAAGTGCAAAGCAGAAAGCATGGTAGAGAATGTAAAACAAAAAAGTAAAGTATACCTCCCAGGCTCTCCAATAGCCGCCAACTCTGTTCCCGCTCCTGCGGGAGGTCGAGCTCATATAGCAGTATAGGGTAGTGAGGCCGGCGACGCCCCAATCATAATACCGGACCTGAGATAAGTCCACCAAGGCGCTCAAAAGATATAGCCCAACTGTGTTCGCCCTGTCAACGAACAAGGTAGTACCGAAGAGGAACATTAAGAAGCCTCGAGCATACTGTTCGGTCTCCTCTACAGTCGCTGGGGATGTCCCTCTGTAGTGGTCTGCGAACCAGGTGTATCGGACCATCCCTGCTCGGAAGATAGGTGGGTGTGCTCCCAGCAAATAGGTCCAAGTAGCCTCCCACGCGCCTATGTCAGCATCGTATGGGATCGGCCGACCTCTTACCTCGAGGCCCGTCAACATGGCAAAATCATATAAGGTCATCGTCATATCCCCAACCGTAGAGAAATGGAAAGAGTTGGTGGTATCCCATCATCTCTCTACCAGTGCGCTTAGAAGGGTCCTGCTTGCCATGAGGTGCGACAACCCCATGCAGAACAAACCAAATCCCATCTCATCAATGATCTGGCGGACACTGTTGAGGAGGTCCATATGTCACTCCCTCACTAAGGTGGACCCATATCCTCAAGTAAAACGAGAGTCTACCTGTGTTCAGAATGAGCAGAAGAAATACAGTGTGTGAGTGTGTTCAAAATGAGCAAAAGAAATACAGTGTGTGAATGCGTTCAGAATGAGCAGAAGAAATATAGTGTGTGAATGTGTTCAGAATGAGTAGAAGAAATACAGTGTGTGAATGTGTTCAGAATGAGCAGAAGAAATACAGTGTGTGAATGCGTTCAGAATGAGCAAAAGAAATGTAGTGTATGAATGTATTCAAAATGAGCAGATGAAATACAATGCAAAAGTACAAGTCATGCAAGAAATGTAAAGTACATTACAGAAAATGTAAGAATACAGCACCATAAGACAGGTGAGACTCTGGCTCTCGCAGCAGGAGATCTGCTTGTGCGCCTCGTGCAAATTCGCTGAAGTAACGGACTGTACTAGGTGGTAGTGCATACGCCTCGGGGCGATACCTCTCCGGATCGAAAGGTTGCACTCTAGGTGGCAATGGTATGTAGTCGGGGTCTCCCTCTATCCCTGGAGGACTTCCCTCGTGGGGAATGTCGTCTACCATCTGGAAAGAAGGTGAGAAAGTAGGCGGAAAGTGCCAAAAGTCAACAAAAGTCAACTCTCAGAGAGAAAAAATGGGAGAAAAAGTCAAAGCCTGGGAAAAGGCGTAAAACTCAAGACAAACTTGAGGGAAACAAACCTCAAGTGGCGAAAATGGAGAAAAAAGCTCCAAAAACAAATTTTTATGGGTTCAAAACGGAAGAAATCAAGGGATTTTAGCGAATCAACTTCACGAGGGGCATTAGAAAACGCGTGTAAAGCATGGATCTAGGAGGAAAAAGTGTCTAGGGATGAAGAACAAGTATTTTCGGCACTTTGGGTGTGAGGAAATGTGAGTTGGAAATGTGTTTTTAAATATCTCCATGCAAAAAGACTGAAATGGCCCAGATTTACCACAACTGGCCGACCGGCTAGTTTTTGTGGCCGACAACATTGGCAAGTGGCCGACATAGCTTCAGGGTGGCCGGCAGGTGTCCGGTGTTCTCCCTGTGTGTTTTTATGCTGTTTTGTGTCCTTGGTTCTCGAGAAAGTGCCAGAAAGTTTCACTTTTCAACTCAAAATGTTTCTGCGAAAGCTTCGAATCATGTCTTCGATGCATGACTCATCGTCAACCGGCATGAACAAGGTGTATCCTTTTTGAAATATATTGTAACTCCTCCGAGAGGTAAATCGGAAGTGGTAACTGAATCAATCTTGTTGAGACGCGCGTTTCTTTATTCGGTGTTTTGCATTGGACGTGCTATTGATGTTGCATTGAATATGCATTGTTATTGTTGTGCACATAATGTGTATCTTGCGTTGCATTACATCGCATATGTTCTCATGTTTGTATAGAATATGCATGTCGCGTTATATTGCATTGTACATGCCCTTACATACGCATAGAAAATGTTCATACCTGTTGTATTGAACATGCATTTGGTATTTAACATAGAACGTGCTGTTAATCTTGCATGGAACATGCATTTCTATCTTGCTATATCTATTAAGTTTCTTTCTTATGCAGGCACGATACTGTATGTACGGTTCATTTAGAGGAACTCCAGGTAAGATCATTCATGTCCTTTGACTTCGTTGTTGGTTAGAAATACTCGGGTACGCTCGGTGTTTACACCACTTCTCTGTTTCGGTTAGAAGCATTGGGTTGTGTGCCCAATGTTTATACCTTGCTTTGGTTAGAAACACTTGGGTTGTGCACCTGATGTTTATACCACTCCCTGGTTTTGGTTAGAAACACTTGAGTACGCCCGGTGTTTACACCACTCCTTGTCTTTGGTTAGAAACGTTGGGTTGTGTGCCCGATGTTTATACCACTCTTTGTTTTGGTTAGAAATATTGGGTTATGTGCCCGATGTTTATACTCTGTTTTGGTTAGAAATGTTGGGTCATATGCTCGATGTTTATACCTTGCTTTGGTTAGAAACACTTGGGTTGTGCGCCCGATGTTTATGCCACTCCCTTGCTTTGGTTAGAAACACTTGGGTTGTGCGCCCGATGTTTATACCACTCC
Source organism: Camellia japonica (assembly GCA_030407325.1). Lineage (NCBI taxonomy): Eukaryota > Viridiplantae > Streptophyta > Magnoliopsida > Ericales > Theaceae > Camellia > Camellia japonica. The sequence goes on along the minus strand of JAPPVO010000003.1, from coordinate 43,335,411 downwards.
CTTGTTTTGCTTAGAAACACTCGGGTACGCCCGGTGTTTACATCAATCGCTGGCTTCGATTAGAAACATTGGGTCGTGTTCCCGATGTTTATACCTTGCTTTGGTTAGAAATATTTGGACGTGTGCCCGATGTTTATACCACCTTTCCGGTTGGAAGCGTTTGGAACTTGTTTCAACGCTTATGCCACTCCGTTTTGGTTAGAAACATTGGACCATGTTCCGATGTTTATACCACCCTCCGGTGTTTGCACCGCTCCCTTTTCCCTCTCGTGCGCGGCGCTTTAGGACGCTTTGGTTAAATGCATCTGGACGGATTCCAATGCTTATACCGCTCTTTGTTTTGATTGCATAATATTTGGATGTGTTTCACTTGTTATCATTGTTCTCTTTGGTTCGGAACATTAGGGTGTGTCCCTGGGTTCACACCATTTCTCATTCCTCGCGTGTGCCACGCGTTGGGATCATGTTTGCCAGCTCGGGTGCACCCGATGGTTGTGTTGTTCTTTGTCTTTCCTGCGTGATGCGTGGTTAAGATTGCATAATTTTCTTACATCCTTTCTGCATGGAATGTGGTTTGGTTCATGTTTACTTGCTTATGTATGAGTCTGTTGTAGTGTTTCTTTGCATAACATTTGCATCTAGATGTTTCATTACAGCCCTCATTGCATGATCATAAGTTATGTTTTGCATCGTGCATATCATTTGCATCTTGCCCCAGAACTACGCTGGTTTGATTCCTTGCAAAAGGATATAAAGGCAGCCTGCTGGTACAACCATTCTTTGTTTTGTTTGCTTGTTTGTCTGAGTCTTCGGCCTTGTCAAAATGGGTCGTCTCTAGGCTTTGACATTCACTCCCGTCATTTCATGACTTTCGAGTTCTGTCAAAAATGGGCAACTATAGACACCCCATTTTTGACCGACCTCAAGACTTGGACGTCATCGTTTGTGCACTCGATGATTATGCTTGTTTGTGCTTGTTTTGAGCACCCAAAGTTCTCGGCGGAACGCCTTGCCTTTGAGCCTCTAAACTCTCCTTGTTTTGTGCTTGTTTTTTAGCCAAACCTTGGTGCCTTTTTCCTGGAAAGAGGAGGGGCCTTGTCGGCCACTTTTCCTCTTTGTCGACCACTTGAAGTGGTCGGTCGGCTAGGTGAGGTGGCCGTTTTTCTACTTTTTTAGATATTTCTTTGCCAGTTGTGCTAGCTGTGGATCACTGAAAGCCATCTCCATACACGTGTATAGAGGGATGAATGCAAGCCTTTGGCTTGAATTTCTATATAAAGGAGGGTCTCTCCCCCATTTGAGGGGTTAGAAAATTTTTGAGCAAATTTCATCCTCTCTCTCTAGAATTCTCTCTCTCTCTCTCTAGAATTCTCTCTCTCTCTCTCTCTCTCTCTCCTCTTGTTTTATGCTTGAAAGTTAGAATTCTCTATACATTTGCACACTAGCCCTTAACCAGCTGCGGCCTCTTGGAACCTATTTTGGGCTGTTGGAAGCTTGTTTGAGCCTAAGAAAGTTGTTGTTTTGTACTGTGCTACAAAAGTATAAGACTTACCTCATTTAAGCTCTTTGTACATACTTGTTTTGCCAACTTTCTATACTGTTTTGGGCCTAGTTTTCAACTACAAAAAGTTCTAATTTTTTAGCCTTAACATGTTGGTTTGAAGCCAATTTGTGCTAAGGGGTTACCTATCCTTTTTCTTGCCTATTTGTATGAGCCTTTGCACCACCTTTTAGCATGTTAAAGTCAAACTTTTTGGGCCTTTAAACCACTGAAATTTAAGTTATTTCAGTGGTAAAAAGTATGTTTTGAAGTCCAAAAATGGAGGGGTTAGCCTCCCCTCCTTGTGTCACACTTCCATGACTAGTTAGCATTACATAGTAGCATGTTTTTGTAGCTTGTGTTAGCTTAATTCAAGCATGTTTTAGGCTTTTTTTTGGCATGTCTCAGCTCTATTTTTGGTTGGTTGGAGCATTTGTTGCTTGCTTTTTGTACTTGTAGTGCAATTGTGCTTACTAGTCTAGCATGCCTAATGGTTTAGCCTATTATTCTAGCTTGTGTTAGCTTAACTTCAGCATTCTTTAGCTACTATTTTGGCCTACTTTAACTCTGTTTTGGGTTGGTTAAGTCCCTCGAGGCTTGTAGTGCATGGATATAGTGTAATAGTCTTCACTAGTCCATTGTTTTGAGGCTTTGAGCATGAAGTGTTTGAGTGGCTTGCATGTTGTAGCATCATTTTGCATGTAACTTCAGCATCATAATCTCTGTCGCATGCTCATTTATTTCACCCTTTCATTGCTTTTGAGAGTTGTGTCTTGAGTCTCATTTGTAAGCTAACATGCAAGCATGTTTTTCTAGCATTTTGTGCCTAAATCTCAGCATGTTTTAGCCACTGTTTTGGCATGTTTTAAGTTTGTTTTGAGTTGGTTTGGCCCTTTGAGGCTTGTTTTGCATAGCCATAGAGTAATGGTCTTCACTAGCTTAATCTTTTAGGCTCTTAGCATGACTTGCATGTATTTTTTTCATGATTTTAGTGTCTTTTTGCATGCCATATCAGCACTGAAATGTCTGCAACCTCCCTCTATTCTTCACTCTTCACTTTGTTTTGAAAGTAGCTTTCAGCTTCTTGTTGGCTTGAGTGTGGAATAGAGACCATCATGCCTAATGGTTTAATTCCTTCGGGAGTTCAATACCAACAGCATGAAGCTTCTTTCATGCTCAAGGTACTTGTGGCTTAAGCCCTCTTTCCATTTAGAGGACATTCACCTTTTGGACTTAACCGGTTAAAGAACTAATTGGTAATGTAAAATGTGTAAATAAAACATGACAAGTAAAACTTGAGCAAGTTAAGCATGTTGTGTTGCATTACATGTGTTTGGGTCGGACGTTAATCTAAACATAAGAAAAATGGGACGTTTCATAATCGCAATGATGAAACGTGTCACTTTTCTTGGTTACCGTCACCCTTGATCACGCATGATAGGGTGATGGTCCTTCGAGTCTTATTTGCGCATTCATTAAGCTTGTACAAGCTTGGTATTCTAGCCATCATGCATTGAAAATGCTTGGTTGATGGCTCAAAAGCCAAGCACTACACTCCTTTGAGCTTGAGAAATGATAAGGAGTGTAGCAGTACACACATTCCTTGAAAATGCTTTGTTTTGCCTCTGTTGCTCTCTGTTGCAGCAAAAGCAGAAGTCCAGAAAAATAGATAGCCAACCGGCCACTTGAAGTAGCCAACCGGCCACTTAAACTAGCCGACCGGCCAGTTAAGGTGGCCGACAGCCACTTTTTGTAGCCGACCAGCCACCAGTGAATTCTTGTGCAAATGTGTTCCTTTGTTGGAGCAGAGGCAATCTGGAAGTTGGTACGATTTTTAGAAATCAAACGGGTGCAAGCAGAGGCATCTGATGGCAAAGCAAGGGCATTTTCGGGCGGAGCAACCGAGCATGCATGCGTCCCTCACCTCCGAGGCCATTTACTTGCTTTGTTTAAATTGCTTTAGTTAGTTAGCGTAGCCAATTATTCAATTCGTTTTGGAATATTTTAATTAGCTTAGCAGAGCTAGTTATTCAATTGTGTTGTAATAATTAATTAGCTAGAATAGTTAATTAGTTTTGTGTTGTAATAATTAGCTCAGCTTAGCGTAGCTAGTTAGCTTATTCATTCAGACCCTCCTTCGAGAGGGCGCAATGTTGTAATAAGTGTGCGTGCGTGCGTGTGTGCGTGCGTGTCTTCTAACCCCACATCTTTCTCCCTTTTATTTAATCGCTTTCGATGGTTAGATTAGGGACATTTTCAATTAGCATACCTTATGCTTGCATGTTTGCATCATTCTTTTGTCTTGCATGCACTGAGGCTCGGCGCATCATTCAAACTGTATTGTATTTCAAATACTTTCTTGAATACGGGTTTCAAAGCATGTTATCCAATCAATTCATATGCCATATTAGTAGTCGAGCCTATTAATTTCATATTGCACGTGTTGCATTAGGCATCTTAACATAGTTAGGATCATGTATTGTTTATAACTAGCTTTTGTTTTGGCTTGGAGTACTCGATAAGCTTTTACGCTTTAGCATGCTTGCATTAGTGGGAGTGATGCCATGTTTCGCATGCCTTCCATAAGGCTATTTTTTTAAGTGATTAACTGCATGAATGCCTATGGATGAAGGCTTTATTGTTTGAATTGGAACAATTCAATGAATGTATGTTTTAAAGCCCACTTTGCGAAGTGGAAAAATCATGTTTTAAGCCCACTTGAGGTGGAAAATCCGCGTTTTAGCCCACTTGAGGGTGGCAAATTCAAACCATTTTCGAAAGCAAACATGAGTTGAATTTGTTCCAAGTCTTGCGACTTAGTCTACACTTGCTTGTGTGCATCACATAGTAAAGTTAGCTAATAACCAGAATAAGAACACATAAGGTTTATAAAAGAACATATCATGATTAGTAGAGGCCGATTCTTTGATCGGGCGAGCGAGGCTGCTCATTTCAAGACCTTGCCCTCTTGTACCCAAGTTCCCGAGTCGAGGTAACTTTGGTGATGATGGACACGTGGCCTTTGGCACGAGTCAGGGTTTCCTAAATTTTCCAAAAATAAAATATTTAGGTAGCGACTCTGTAATCTGGAAAAGCAGTCCAGTTTTGGCATTATTTGATTTAAAATCGATTTTTCAAAATGATTTGCCGGATTGGACTGTTTGGTGTTTATCAGTCTCACATTGCACTTTGTGAGATTAGATTCAGAACCGTGACAGGAGTCCGAACTGTAGGCCCGATTCGACCTCTCCGAATGGGGGCGCGAAGAATGTCGAGCTACAGATCTGTATATTCATAGTTTATGAATTCCAAAATTTGAAGAAAAATATTTATTTTTTCAAATTTAAAATCTTGATCCCAATTCATAGGCCCGATTCGACCTCTCCGAATGGGTGCGCGAAGAATGTCGAGCTACAGATCTGTATATTCATAGTTTATGAATTCCAAAATTTGAAGAAAAATATTTATTTTTTCAAATTTAAAATCTTGATCCCAATTCATTTGTTTAATGAGTTATGAGTTGGAAACAAAGTTTTTGTAACTCATTTATTTTAGTGGTTTGTTCCACTAATTGAAATGATAAGTTAGACATATGTAATCAAAAACCTTTTTTGTTTTCGGAAATGTGGATTTTCCACACACCATTTAATTCATTATAAATTTTTCTGGGAATACCAGGATTAAAAAGTCTTTAATTTTATATTCATCTAGTTTTAGATTTCTGAAATTCAAAAGGGGCTGGATTGGTTTGCTACTGCTAAAAAATAGGCATTGATAGAGCACTAAAGAAAGCCTTTTTAGCTTTTGCCATATTGTCATATGCTTGATAGCAAGCTCTAGGGAATCCCACAACTTGCGCATTGCAATCTTTCCAATTTGTGTAAATTCCAGGTTGTCTACCTGAAAAACAACATAATTTTTTTTTGTTTTGGGGATTGCTTTTTTGTCAATTGTCACCCATTTTTTATCGGACTCAGTGGGCTATTTACCCTTGTTCCTGGCTGAAAGAGAAAACACTAGTTTAGTGATTTCCGCTTAAAAATCTGCAAGAAAATTATTAGTTCTTTTCAAATGTTCAACTTCAAAAGTATATGTAGCAATTTCATTATACCATTGAAGTCGGCGGCCCTCTTGAATATTTTTCTTGTTAACTAAAAAATCTTTTACTGCATTGTCTATTCTAACAATAAAGCATTCAAGAGCAAGATATATGCGGAATCTTTGTAAAGCAAATTGTATTGCTAAAAGTTCTTTTTCAAAAATAATATATCTTGTTTCAACAGGTTTAAATTTGCCAGAATTATATTCACAAATTAATTCCTGTTTTTGAGTTTTTATGGAAATAGGTTTCTTCCTATTTTTAATTCCATAACTATTTGTTTCTTCAGACTCGGTCCAGAATTGATAAGGTATTGTTTTTAATACACATCCCCAACATAAATCTAAGGAATCCGTTTCAAGTATCCTCTTTTGACTAGCAAAATTGTACATCTTTCTTTAATTTTGCTAATAAGGGAAGTTCTAATTTTGCTAGATTTTTGACGTAATTTCTCCCGTAATTAAGAATTCCTAAAAAACTTTGAAATTGTTTTACTTCAATTAATTCATCTGGAAATTCTTTTACTTTTGAAATAATATGTTCTTATAATTTTAATCCTGTTGATGTAAGGAGTAATCCTAAGAACTCTATTTCTTCTTTCTCTACCCCTATCTTTTTAGGAGAGAGAATAATTTCATGTTTTTGGAATTTATTACATAATTGCCTAAGATGATTCTTGTGTTCTTCTATTGATTTAAAATAAATAAATAAATAAGAATGTCATCTATATATACTACACAAAAATGTTTAAGTTCATTAAAAATAGAATCCATCCATTTTTGAAAGATTTGTGGTGCAATATTTAATTCAAATGGCATTACATTCCAATGGTAATGTCCTCTTGGAGCAATCAATGGTTTTGACTCTTCTGTTAATTGCAATTGCCAATATCCCAACTTACAATCAAATTTACTAAAGACTTTTGACCCTTGGGTTAAGTTTATCAAAATGTCCTTTCTTGGGATATAATAACCATTAAATTCTATATGTTCCTCTTAGTTTGCTAACTACATTGTGACACTTAATAAAAAAATACAAAACTCAAAATAAAAGCAGAAAAGGAGTTCCCCAGTTACATTACAATTTCAAGTTCACAACAATTTAGATTTCGAAAAGAGATTGTTGTTTTCTCCTTCTTCATTGACAGTTTTGGAGCTCTTCATTTCCTAAAATGTTAGTAAATAGGAATGAGCAATTGCCCAGTAGAGAATATATTTAACCAAGTTGTAACATGCCCGGGGTGTACCCGCGCGCGTTAAACAGTTCGAACTCCCGAGATCTCTTTGATCTCAATGTCTCACGAGTGCAATGTGAAACATAGATGAGAGTCCAGATTTTGGCAACTTTTATTGAAAATCCATTTTATTGCAATTTTGTCAAAAATGGACTGCGTCATCAGATCTCAAAGTCGCCACCTAATATTTTGGGAAATTAGGAAACCCATGACTCGGTGCCAAAGGCCACTGTTCGTCGTAACCAAGGATGCTTGGCTCGGAACCTTAGGTATGAGAGGGGAAGGTCAATAATGAGCACCCCCACTCACCCGATCAAAAGATCGGCCTCTACTAAACCATGATATGACTTTTATTTTCTTTATATGTTCATGTTCTGATTATTTTAGTAAATCCTAAAATTTACTATGTGAAGCATACAAGTATAGACTAGTTTGCTCAAATTGGAACAATTCAACTTCATGTTTGTTTTTTGAAAAGGGTTTGAATTTGTCACTTGACAAAGTGGGCTTAACGCGTACATTCATTGAATCATTCCAATTCAGGCAACAAGCCTTCATCCACAGGCATTCAAACAGTTTATCACTTAAGCAAATAGCCGCATGGTAGGATGCTAAACATAATAAGAAAATCACACACAAATGGGATGCTAAAGCATAAAAACTCACAGATTTATCGACGTCCCTCGAACAACTACAAAACAAAAGTTAGTAAAATATGCATGATCTTATATACAGAATCCTAATGCAATTCACTCACGAGATGCACTAAAGATTTGGCTTCTAGAATATGGCATGTGAAACATTGCAAAACACAAAGTAGCGCACAAAATCATGGGCTAATCAATTGAAGCACAAAGATGCAAATTTAGCCAAATCTTAATGCATGGAACATGGATGTAAAGTATGGATATGCATGGCATGTCAGATATATACATACACACAGTTATGGAAAGCGATAAAAGAATGGGATAGAAAGAAGCGGGGTGGGGGAATTATTACAATACTTGAAATATTACAGATCCGAATGAGGGAGAGAGGAGAGAAAAATAAAATAAAATAAAACCTCACAAACACTCAAAATAAAATAAAATAAAGTTTTAAACCCGGAGCCATTCACCAACTAACAAACATCCATGTATCTTCAATCCAATCCAGCCCATGTAAACACATCTTCCATGTAGACTCCAGCCCAAAATAAGTCAACTTGCAAGCCCAAAGAGGTGAGCTCACTGTGATCTGCTAAGCATCTGTAAGACCATAGCCGAATTGGCCCAAGTCTGCAACAACTCTTTTGATCTTAAAAAGCCATGGGCCCACCATACAACTCCAGCTTCTTCTTTTTTGTCTCTGTGTGTTGCCTACTGTGTATGTATCAGTGTGTGCTGGGTGCTGTGTATTGAATGAGTGTGCTGGGTTTGCTCCGTTAGAGAGAGAAGAGAGAGCCCGTGTGTGGGGGCCTTGGTTTGAAGGATGAGGCTCGGAGAGGAAGCTCGGGAGAGGTGAAATTGATGGTGTGTAGGTGTGGTTGGTGATGCTGGGTGGTCTGCCGAGAGAAGGGGAGGCAGGTGTTGAGTGGTGTGTGTGTCTATCAGCTACGGTGGTGGTGCATGCATGAGAGAGAAGAGAGGGAGAGAGAGAGCTAGTGCATGTGTGTCTACATGTCTTGTTGCCGTGTATGTGTATCATGGTGGTGGTGTGTGATGGGTGGCTCCGGTGGTGGTGGTGTTGTGCATGGGATAATGGTGGTTTGGAGAATGAGTGAAGGTGGTGAGAGAGGTGTGTGTGTGTGTATGTCTACGGGTTGCTGATGGGTGATGATCGGTAGTGGGTGTGAAGCCGAGAGGGAGAAGAGAGAGAGTTGGATGTGGGTGTATGTATGGTCTCATGCAGGTGGTGCCGAGAGGTGAGAGGTGGGTGTGTGGTCAGTGTGGTCTCTAGAGAGAGAGAGAATTGGGATGGTGTGGTGTGTGGGTATGTTGGTGTGTTGTGTAGTGGTGTGTTGTGCATGAAGGGTGGTCTGCCGAGAGAGAGGGGAGCCGAGCTGGGTGTGGTGCATGGGTATGTTGGTGTGTTGTGCAGTGGTGTATTGTGCGTGAAAGGTGGCCACGGTGGTGGTGGTGTGGATCATCGGTGCATGGCAGTGGGTCTGTGAGGTGGTGATGGGTGTGTGTTGTGTCAAGGTGGGTTGTGCATGGGATGATGATCGGTGGTGGTGTGGCTGGTGGGTCGGTGGTTTAGAGGGAGGAGAGAGAGAGAGGTGCCGTGTGGTGTGTTAGGTGGTGATGGGTGTGTGTTGTGTCAAGGTGGATTGTGCAGTGTGCATGTGGGTGAGCTGGGTTGAAGCACTGTGCGGGAGTGTGAATATGTGATGAGTGTGGGTGGTATGGGGTTTGTGTGTGTTAGTGTGTGTTGTTGGGTGGTGATGGGTTTAGATGATGCATGGTATGTGTATGGGTGAGGTGGTGTATCAGCCGTGGTGAGGAAGGTGATAGAGAGGGAGTGAGTGTATGGTGGCTTGTGTGTTGATGTCTCTATGTGTGTGTTCTGCTCTCCCCCCTCAAACCGTGTGTGTTGTGTGAGTTTCTACCCTCAACCCGTGTATGGTCTCTCCTCCCTCTCCCCGTATGTCTTTACATTTTTTCTCCTCTCCTCATGCATGAGTATCCATTTCGCTTTAAAGAAAATCCTCTCCCCTTCCCCTACCAAAGTTAGAGATAGAAAATATATAGAGAGAGGGCCCGGGAGTTGCATGTGTATCTATCACTAAACACCCACTCACTTCTTTTATTCTCTCCCACCAGCTGTTTGTGCGTCTTTTTCTTCTTTTTTGGCTGTAAAGCAATCACTCAAATCCGACACACCCAACTAACCCCTATCTCCTCTTTTAAAAATATATCCTCTTCTTTTTCAATCTTCTTCACCTGCTCCCCTCTTATCTTCCACCGAAAGTAAACATCGACCCTATTTTTTTGTCTTTTTTTTTTTATTATTTTTTTTCTATTTATATTGTTTTTTTTTTTTCTTTTTATCATTTTTTTTTGTTTATAAAATATTTATCAATTTATATAAAATACACCTAAAACAAATATACACACACATAAATAAAATTATAAAATACTACAAATTACCAAAATATTAGTGATGGTCAAAATGGGTGAGGTTTGGAATTTTGAAATGTCAATTTGATTTTTTTATTTATTTATGTTTGGAGAGGGTGGTCAAAATAAAAAATGCCCAAGTCTTAGGGCCGGTCAAAATGGGGTGTCTACAGTTGCCCCTCTTTGACAGAGCTCGAACTCATGAAATGACGTGAGTGAATGTCAAAGCCAGAAGACGACCCTTTTGACAAGGCCGTAAAACTTGGGCAATCACACAAAATGCAATGCCTGTACAAACCAGATGTAATGCAAGTGGTTGAACCCGAAGGTTGCCTACGTATCCCTTTGCAAGGAATCAAACCAGCGTAGTTCAGGGGCAGAATGCAAGTGACATGCTCAAAATGCAGTTTGAAGGTTGGACTTACACGCTTCGCGAAGCCGGTTGTTTTTGAAAAAACTTATGATCATGCAAGAGAGGGATGACCTCAACTAAGAGTAATCAACATCCTAACACGTCTCACGCGAAAGGAGGAAATATGGTTTAAACGACAGGCGCACCTGATGTTTTTAACCGAGTGAATCAACAACCTAACGCGTCTCACGCGAGAGGAGAAGGGGTGGTGTAAACAGACAGGCGCACCTGCTGTTTTTAACCGAGTTGCAATCCAAACGCGTTTCACGCGAGAGGAGGAAGGGTGGTATAAACAGACAGGCGCACCTGCTGTTTTTAACCGATTTTGAAGATTGGACTTATACGCTTTCGCGAAGCCGGGGTGGCAAGTGGACTTACACGCTACGCGAAGCCGAGTTGGCAAGTGGACTTACACGCTACGCGAAGCCGATTTAACGAGTGGACTTATACGCTTACGCGAAGCCGATTTAACGAGTGGACTTATACGCTTACGCGAAGCCGATTTAACGAGTGGACTTATACGCTTACGCGAAGCCAGTTTAACGAGTGGACTTATACGCTTACGCGAAGCCGAGTTGGCAAGTGGACTTACACGCTACGCGAAGCCGAGGTGGCAAGTGGACTTACACGCTACGCGAGGCCGGGTTGGCAAGTGGACTTACACGCTACGCGAAGCCGATTTAACGAGTGGACTTATACGCTTACGCGAAGCCGATTTAACGAGTGGACTTATACGCTACGCGAAGCCGATTTAACGAGTGGACTTATACGCTCACGCGAAGCCGGTTTAACGAGTGGACTTATACGCTTACGCGAAGCCGAGTTGGTAATTCATGATTTGTGCAATGCAATACAATGTCATGGAATGCTGGCTATGTTTGCAACTTTCCCTATTCTCCAACAGGGTGACAGACTAGGTTGGTTCAGTTTCCAGAGTTGAGGCGCGTACAAGCTATCTCAACCTATGGGGTTGCCATACAGATTTCAAGCCGGGGATACACCCCTGGGTATTTAAACCAGACTTTAGTCTCGGAAATCCCGAACCTTTTGCGTTCTAGGCATCGCCATTCGAACTCTAGTTTCCACCGTCTCAGTTGATCTCCTAGGAACTCATTACGAACACAGTCAGGTGACTATTCCAGACCGATTAAAGTCGTTCGGGCACGACAAACACCAAAGGAATTGCACCTTTAGAGGATTTAAGGTCTCCTAGACCAGGGAGAGTGTACAAGATGGTGCGATGCGCAAGATAGCGCGATTGAAATTGATGCACAAAACAGTGCGGTGCCCAAAGCAGGGCGATTGAATGGCCTAACCAGCAGGCGTATCTCAACGTATTTTTATACGGAGAGAGGGAAGGTTAGGGCGATTGAAATTGATGCACAAAGCAGTGCGGTGCCCAAAGCAGGGCGATTGAATGGCCTAACCAACAGGCGAATCTCAACGTATTTTTATACGGAGAGAGGGAAGGTTAGGGCGATTGAAATTGATGCACAAAGCAGTGCGGTGCCCAAAGCAGGGCGATTGAATTTGATGCACAAAGTAGTGCGGTGCACAAAGTAGTGCGGTGCCCAAGGCAGGGCGATTGATGCACAAAGTAGTGCGGTGCCCAAGGCAGGGCGATTGATGCACAAAGCAGTGCGGTGCCCAAGGCAGGGCGATTGATGCACAAAGTAGTGCGGTGCCCAAAGCAGGGCGATTGAAATTGATGCCCAAAGTAGGGCGATTGAATTTGATGCCCAAAGCAGGGCGGTGCCCAAAGCAGGGCGATTGAATTTGATGCCCAAGGCAGGGCAGTGCCCAAAGCAGGGCGGTTGAATTTGATGCCCAAGGCAGGGCGATGCCCAAAGCAGGGCGGTTGAATTTGATGCCCAAAGCAGGGCGGTGCCCAAAGTAGGGCGATTGAATTTGATGCCCAAAGCAGGGTGGTGCCCAAAGCAGGGCGATTGAATTTGATGCCCAAAGCAAGGCGGTTGAATTTGATGCCCAAAGCAGGGCGGTGCCCAAAGCAGGGCGATTGAATTTGATGCCCAAAGCAGGGCGGTGCCCAAAGCAGGGCGATTGAATTTGATGCCCAAAGCAGGGCGATTGAATTTGATGCCCAAAGCAGGGCGGTGCCCAAAGCAGGGCGATTGAATTTGATATGCACAAGATAATGCGATGGAATTGAAATTGAAATTTGAGTGGTAGGTGCACGAAGTGAGATTATTGTGCGATAGATGCACAGAATGAAAGAAGGAATTGTGTGTTCGAACCAAATGCCGTATACATATACCATGTACAGACAAAATACATACAAATATGACAATATACACAGACATGTATATACGGTATACAACAGACAAAAATACACACAGATATATACATAGGGTATACATATATACGTATACAGACAACATACAGACAAATATATACAGATATATACGCAGACATATACAGTATATATACAAGTATATACGACACAGACATATACGGACCTATACACAGACATAGACATATACAGTATATATACAGGTATATACAACACAGACATATATGGACCTATACACAAACATATACAGATATATACACAAACATAGAATATTCCGTTTGCAATCGTCAGCGGGAAGATGCCGTTACTGAGAAGGCATATTCCGTTGTTGACGTCAACACACATACGCACAACACGCAAAAAGAAGGGAAAAACACAAAATGTATGGACATGGAATGCGGGGTTTCGAACCCCTGACTTCAAGCTCGGCCTCCGAGTCCTTAGCCACTGAGCTACGTCACTCTTGTGACAAAATATACAAACAAATATATATATATATACTATACAAGACATATATATACATAAAACCAAAACAAACCAAAAGAAACACTCAATGTGGGGTTCGAACCCCTAACCTCAGGCTTAGGCTTTCACTCTTCAATCACTGGGCCAAACCACTGAACCCAAGCCACACCTGTGACCCAAATGTTCAAACAAATATATATAATACATAGATATACAATACATATACATATATATATACAACTCTCCCGCCTCTCTTATTTTGTCTCACTCTCTCTTCCTTCATCTTCTTCGAGCGTCGTGTCTATCGCGCGATTTCAACAATCGCGGCGCCTGACCGACAGGCTATCCAATCCTGCCCCGATTGTCAATGATCGTCTCGAGCCTTCCTCCCTCTTTGTCTTCTTCTTTGGCTTCATCCTCTTTTTAAGCTGAGGCCTGCGAAAGAGAGAGGCAGAGCAAAAGCCTGCAAACTTTCTCTGCCACCACTCTACAACCTCTTTCTTTTGCATTACTCTTCTCTGCCATGGCCTCTTCACAAGGTTCTCTCACTCTTTTCCCAGACCTAAACGAGTCTACGATAGAGATGACCAATTCCGACTCCCCTGAACCTCAACCACGAGCTCCTCCTCCTTCTCCTGTTTTCAACTTTCCAGCGATGTCAGTTGAACAAATCATGGCGGCACAGTCTGACATCGAAGCAAACTCGTATACGCTGAGGTCATGTGTGGAGACCGTGACTGCGGTCTCCAACTTGTCCCGTCGGCTGCAGAACAGAACATGTGAGGTGCATCGATTGAATGCACAACTTTCTTTACTTCAACATATGTACAAAGATTCTCGAGGGGAAGTTAGCGCGCTGAAAAAGCAGAACAAAGAGCTGAAACGACTGACGACCTCCGTGACACGATTCGGAGTTCCTTCGCACAACCAATTTGATGGCCGGCGAGGAATAATTTCCTTTGGAAGCTCTGCCAAGGCCGAGGCAGAGTCTTCAAAAGCTCCGAAGGAGTAAAGATGAAGCGAGGTAGCTGATGGTAAAGTCAGGCAACGAAGTTGTGTGCAAATGAAGCCGGTTGCAATCTTCGCCGCCGGGCTGCTGCCGGAGAAGAAAGAAGAAAAAGATCCTCTCTCTCTCTCTCTTTTTTTTGTTTTTTTTGTTTTTTTTTTTGTTTTTTTTTTTTTTTGTGTCTCTGTGATCGGGGATGTCCTCCCCTAACTGCAATAAAATCAGTTTCTTTTTTGCTTATCACTGGCATGACTGGCATATCACTTTGAGCTTGAAAATAATTTGTTTGATTGAATTTGAGAATGATTGAATTTTTGAAGTCTGAATTAGACATTGACTCTTTACTGATCTGAATCAACAAATGACCCAACGAACTGAAAAACGAAGCAAATTAATCCAAACACACTTATATACACTGATTGGTATAAATACACCGACTGGTATAAATATACTGACTGGTATGAAAGGAACACACTTATATACACTGATTGGTATGAATACCCTAACTGGTATAAATACACTGACTAGTATGGATACACACTCATATATACTGACGAGATGACTCGAGCGGGGGAGAAGATAGAATCACTAACTCAACCATGCCCCTAATTCATTGCCTTGATTTTTTTTTTCTTGATTTTTTTGTAAAAATGTTTTGATCAACATGAGAGTTAGATTAGCATACTTATTCCATTTTCTGTTTCAAATCATGTATGCTAAACTGTGAGCACTGAAAATTTTCCCTTTTCAAATCCAAAGAATGGTCCAAGTTTTGCAAAAATGGAACAATTTTCGAGAAAAATTAGTCAGCTTCATTCAAATTAATCAAAATCTATTTTTGCAAATGGTCACTACTCAACTAATATGGAATCAACTATTGGGGTGCATAGTCCCAAGCCAGATAATCAAAGGTGATATCTGAACCAAGCCAACCGAACCGAGCCAAACCAAACCGAATGAAGCCGAGCAGAACTGGACCAAACCAAACTGAACCAAGTTGAATCGAAACCAACTGAACTGAGCAGAACGAAGATACACCAATCAAACATGGATAGGACAACCAAGTCGACTAAAGACACACCAAGCAAACATGGACGAGATGAATGAGTTAAAAAATTATTAGGGCCGAACTTCGAGATGAAGCTACCTACGTATCCCAAAGATAGGAATCAGGCCATCGTAGTTCGGGGTGAGGGTCACTCGGGTATTGACACTCTCCTTTTGTGCTCTAACTTTTGCCAAAGCCGCCCTTTCGGGTTTTCGACCTTGCGAGCTTCTTTTTTTATTTCCTTTTCATTTTTTATTTTTTTTTCATTTTGTTTATTTCATTTTTTTTTATGTCTTTTGAGTTTCTATTTTTTTTTGTTTTTCTGCTCTAACTTTTGCCTGGGTCGCCCTTCCGGGTTTTCAACCCAGCGAGCCTCTCAAGGGTTACTTTCATTGTAACTTGTCCATGTTGATTGGGGAATCTCTAAGCCAACTATAAGAACAACTGCTACACTTGACCGGTAGATATGATGATGTAGGGACTAGGTTGAATTGAGTCCGAATTTGCCCCTAGTGTTGCCCCTAGTGTAGTGGATAGGAACTCGGTTGTCCTTCAATAATAAAATTCATTCTCTCAAATTCTGGGTTTGGCCTTTCTGGGCGGTCTTCATTGGGAAACGATTCAGTTTTAACTCTTTGATCACATCCAACCTTTTGCCCCTAGTTCAAGGGCTGCTTCAAATCTAAATCTCATCCGACCTTCTTGCCCTAGTTCAAGGGTTGCTTCCAATCTGAATCACTGGCCCTACATAGTTTTGGCTAAGGTTCACTCGGGTATTGATACTCTCCTTTTGCGCTCTAACTTTTGCCAAAGCCGCCCTTTCGGGTTTTCAACCTTGCGAGCTTTTCACTTTTCTTTTTATTTTTCCTTCTTTTTTTTTATGCTCTAACTTTTGCCTGGGTCGCCCTTCCGGGTTTTCGGCCCAGCGAGCCTCTCAAGGGTGATACTTTATTGCCCCTAGTTCAAGGGCTACCTCCATTTCAGCTATGCAAGCCTCACACTTTTGCCCCTAGTTCAAGGGCCGTTTCAAATCGAAATCACATTCTCTGCCCTGAGTTCAAGGTCTGTTTCCAATCTGGATCACATCATTGCCCCTAGTTCAAGGGCTATTTCCAATCTAAATCATATTCGACCTTATTGCCCCTAATTGAAGGGCTGCCTCCATTTGAATCACATCATGGCCCCTAGTTCAAGGGCTATTTCTAATTTGGCTATGCAAGCTTTACACTTTGATTGAGCATGGAATACTTCAAATCACGGTTTTGAAAGCTAAGGAGCTAAGGAGGTCGGACCTCGAGTCAAGAGGGATCCTATGCTGTATAACTAATTCCAGGCCTGTCTTCGCAGGACCACGCAAAAATAGTTTTTGAAATCTTTTCACAAAGTGACTAATCACTCGTACTCTTATGAAAACAAGCTAGAACCAATTTGGACCAAGCCAGGATCTTTCTCAGTACTCACATTAACAAAAATGATTTTATTCATCAAAGGCTTAGCACACCTCTCTTCCTCTCAGTTGATCAAAATTTGCAAATCCCGAGGAAATTCTTCCTCTTCGTTTTTATCAGAGTTTTGGAAAAAGTTTTGAAAAACTTTGGTCAATGCAATGATTTAAAGGCACAGAAAAGTAGGCAGACTCTATGGCATGTTTTTTTTGTTTTTCTGTTTATTGAAAAGAGACTATGACTCAGCAATGACACAGACTCAAAAGAAAATGATAAAGAAGACCTAGACAAGACAGAAATGTCTAGGTTAGCATTCTCGAAATCAACAGACTCTGACTCATTAGGCTGACTCGAGCCTGACTCTAACTCTACAAACTTGGTGGAATCAAACTTAGACTCAATACTCAATTCAGAACTCAAAATAAAACCATTTTCAAATTGCTAGTCAAAGTGTGGGCCAGCCACAACACTCAAAATAAAGCTCGTGCAATCAACGGGTAGTCACTCCCCAATCACAGAGATGGTCAAAATTTTATTTATATTTTGTTTTTTGATTTATGTTTTTGTTATTTTTTTTTATTTATTTATTTTTTTGAAGTAATGGTGCTAAACTGAACAACCTGAACCACTTATTCGAATTTGAGAACCCCTGTATAGATCCAATACATTGCACATAACACATAGCAGGAAAGAGAACAAACACCCCTATGGAGGGTAGGGTTATCCTGTCCTAGCTTGAAATGATCTAGGGTTTCACTATTCGGACAAGTGGTATCACACATCCTAGAAATGGGAAAGCATTCTGTCCTAATTTGAAAGGTACTATAGCTCACCATATGTACAAGGTTAGCTCTGTTCTAAGGGTTGAAGTCAAGGTGACGTTACCAAAGAGTCCTTTGAGTCATAACCAATAAAGATCCCAGGAAATCAGAAGAGTCAAATAGCCTCTCTTCGGAGTCTGAGAACCTTAGATAGCCAAGCTACCCTTTTGACAAATCTCAAAAGGTTACAACACAAGGCCTCTACAGTAACGTAGAGATAGGTGTAGTGTCACAAAAAGTATGCATGTGTTCCCACCAGTATTTGGGCAACACAAGAACTTTAAGTGCACCAATGCATGCAATGCAATAAACATATAATTGAAAATAAAAGTCATATCATGGAGTTCGAGTCAAGGTTGCATAAATCCCCAGCAGAGTCGCCAGAAACTGTAACATGCCCGGGGTGTACCCGCGCGCGTTAAACAGTTCGGACTCTCGAGATCTCTTTGATCTCAATGTCTCACGAGTGCAATGTGAAACATAGATGAGAGTCCAGATTTTGGCAACTTTTATTGAAAATCCATTTTATTGCAATTTTGTCAAAAATGGACTGCGTCATCAGATCTCAAAGTCGCCACCTAATATTTTGGGAAATTAGGAAACCCATGACTCGGTGCCAAAGGCCACTGTTCGTCGTAACCAAGGATGCTTGGCTCGGAACCTTAGGTATGAGAGGGGAAGGTCAATAATGAGCATCCCCACTCACCCGATCAAAAGATCGGCCTCTACTAAACCATGATATGACTTTTATTTTCTTTATATGTTCATGTTCTGATTATTTTAGTAAATCCTAAAATTTACTATGTGAAGCATACAAGTATAGACTAGTTTGCTCAAATTGGAACAATTCAACTTCATGTTTGTTTTTTGAAAAGGGTTTGAATTTGTCACTTGACAAAGTGGGCTTAACGCGTACATTCATTGAATCATTCCAATTCAGGCAACAAGCCTTCATCCACAGGCATTCAAACAGTTTATCACTTAAGCAAATAGCCGCATGGTAGGATGCTAAACATAATAAGAAAATCACACACAAATGGGATGCTAAAGCATAAAAACTCACAGATTTATCGACGTCCCTCGAACAACTACAAAACAAAAGTTAGTAAAATATGCATGATCTTATATACAGAATCCTAATGCAATTCACTCACGAGATGCACTAAAGATTTGGCTTCTAGAATATGGCATGTAAAACATTGCAAAACACAAAGTAGCGCACAAAATCATGGGATAATCAATTGAAGCACAAAGATGCAAATTTAGCCAAATCTTAATGCATGGAACATGGATGTAAAGTATGGATATGCATGGCATGTCAGATATATACATACACACAGTTATGGAAAGCGATAAAAGAATGGGATAGAAAGAAGCGGGGTGGGGGAATTATTACAATACTTGAAATATTACAGATCCGAATGAGGGAGAGAGGAGAGAAAAATAAAATAAAATAAAACCTCACAAACACTCAAAATAAAATAAAATAAAAGTTTTAAACCCGGAGCCATTCACCAACTAACAAACATCCATGTATCTTCAATCCAATCCAGCCCATGTAAACACATCTTCCATGTAGACTCCAGCCCAAAATAAGTCAACTTGCAAGCCCAAAGAGGTGAGCTCACTGTGATCTGCTAAGCATCTGTAAGACCATAGCCGAATTGGCCCAAGTCTGCAACAACTCTTTTGATCTTAAAAAGCCATGGGCCCACCATACAACTCCAGCTTCTTCTTTTTTGTCTCTGTGTGTTGCCTACTGTGTATGTATCAGTGTGTGCTGGGTGCTGTGTATTGAATGAGTGTGCTGGGTTTGCTCCGTTAGAGAGAGAAGAGAGAGCCCGTGTGTGGGGGCCTTGGTTTGAAGGATGAGGCTCGGAGAGGAAGCTCGGGAGAGGTGAAATTGATGGTGTGTAGGTGTGGTTGGTGATGCTGGGTGGTCTGCCGAGAGAAGGGGAGGCAGGTGTTGAGTGGTGTGTGTGTCTATCAGCTACGGTGGTGGTGCATGCATGAGAGAGAAGAGAGGGAGAGAGAGAGCTAGTGCATGTGTGTCTACATGTCTTGTTGCCGTGTATGTGTATCATGGTGGTGGTGTGTGATGGGTGGCTCCGGTGGTGGTGGTGTTGTGCATGGGATAATGGTGGTTTGGAGAATGAGTGAAGGTGGTGAGAGAGGTGTGTGTGTGTGTATGTCTACGGGTTGCTGATGGGTGATGATCGGTAGTGGGTGTGAAGCCGAGAGGGAGAAGAGAGAGAGTTGGATGTGGGTGTATGTATGGTCTCATGCAGGTGGTGCCGAGAGGTGAGAGGTGGGTGTGTGGTCAGTGTGGTCTCTAGAGAGAGAGAGAATTGGGATGGTGTGGTGTGTGGGTATGTTGGTGTGTTGTGTAGTGGTGTGTTGTGCATGAAGCGTGGTCTGCCGAGAGAGAGGGGAGCCGAGCTGGGTGTGGTGCATGGGTATGTTGGTGTGTTGTGCAGTGGTGTATTGTGCGTGAAAGGTGGCCACGGTGGTGGTGGTGTGGATCATCGGTGCATGGCAGTGGGTCTGTGAGGTGGTGATGGGTGTGTGTTGTGTCAAGGTGGTTGTGCATGGGATGATGATCGGTGGTGGTGTGGCTGGTGGGTCGGTGGTTTAGAGGGAGGAGAAGAGAGAGAGTGCCGTGTGGTGTGTTAGGTGGTGATGGGTGTGTGTTGTGTCAAGGTGGGTTGTGCAGTGTGCATGTGGGTGAGCTGGGTTGAAGCACTGTGCGGGAGTGTGAATATGTGATGAGTGTGGGTGGTATGGGGTTTGTGTGTGTTAGTGTGTGTTGTTGGGTGGTGATGGGTTTAGATGATGCATGGTATGTGTATGGGTGAGGTGGTGTATCAGCCGTGGTGAGGAAGGTGATAGAGAGGGAGTGAGTGTATGGTGGCTTGTGTGTTGATGTCTCTATGTGTGTGTTCTGCTCTCCCCCCTCAAACCGTGTGTGTTGTGTGAGTTTCTACCCCTCAACCCGTGTATGGTCTCTCCTCCCTCTCCCCGTATGTCTTTACATTTTTTCTCCTCTCCTCATGCATGAGTATCCATTTCGCTTTAAAGAAAATCCTCTCCCCTTCCCCTACCAAAGTTAGAGATAGAAAATATATAGAGAGAGGGCCCGGGAGTTGCATGTGTATCTATCACTAAACACCCACTCACTTCTTTTATTCTCTCCCACCAGCTGTTTGTGCGTCTTTTTCTTCTTTTTTGGCTGTAAAGCAATCACTCAAATCCGACACACCCAACTAACCCCTCTCTCCTCTTTTAAAATATATCCTCTTCTTTTTCAATCTTCTTCACCTGCTCCCCTCTTATCTTCCACCGAAAGTAAACATCGACTCTATTTTTTTGTCTTTTTTTTTTATTATTTTTTTTTCTATTTATATTGTTTTTTTTTCTTTTTATCATTTTTTTTTGTTTATAAAATATTTATCAATTTATATAAAATACACCTAAAACAAATATACACACACATAAATAAAATTATAAAATACTACAAATTACCAAAATATTAGTGATGGTCAAAATGGGTGAGGTTTGGAATTTTGAAATGTCAATTTGATTTTTTTATTTATTTATGTTTGGAGAGGGTGGTCAAAATAAAAAATGCCCAAGTCTTAGGGCCGGTCAAAATGGGGTGTCTACACAAGTATATAAATATTTGATTTAAAATATGCATGACCTTTATTAATCCCCATGAATTTACATTATTTAAAAAAAAAATGTATAACACAAGACACAATTCAACATTCAATCTCCACATTTTTTCATCCTCACATGAATGGCTAATAAACACCTCAAACCTTTCACTTTTGTCATCCTCACACGAACCGGTTAGTGGACACCTTATAAAATCTCCACATTCGTCGCCCTCACGCGAATCGGGCAAGCAGGCACTTCAAACACATCCCCACATTTGTCATTATAGACACCCCATTTTTAACCGACCTTAAGACTCAGACGTCATCATCTGTGCACTCGGTGATGTGTGCATGTTTGTGCTCATTTTGAGTTTTCGGAGCCTGCGGCTGAGCGCCTTGTCTCGAGACCTCTTAACTTTCTCCTTTTGGCCTGGCTTTTGGACCATGCCTTGCTGCCTTTTCCTAGAGGGAAACGTAGGCCACCTTTCCCTCTCGTAGGCCACTTGTAGTGGCCCGTAGACTAGTTTTCGGGGCTTCCGGCTAAGTGCCTTGTCCTATGGACTCTTGGCTTTCTTCCTTTTTGGTTTGTTTTTGAACCAAACCTTGTTACCCTTTGCCTGGAGGGTGGAACAGGGGTGTAGACTAGTTTTCTCCCCTGTAGACCACTTTTCTTCCCTGCCAGCCATTTTTGGTGGTCGGTCAGCTGGGGTGGGTGGTCTGTGGACCACCTAAGGTGGTCGGCAGCCTACTACCACCTTCTACTCTCTCTGTAGACCTTCTTCCTCCCTTGCTAACTAGTTTTATTCCCTGTAGACCACTTTAACTGGTCGGCGGCCTTGCTGCACTTTCTGCAGATATTTTCCTTGCCAATTGTGCCAGCTGTTGGGCACAGAAGGCATTCTCCATACACGTGTATAAAGGGATTGCACCAAGCCTCTAGCTTGTCTAACAAGCTTGAGGCATGAATTCTATATAAGGGAGCTTCCTCCCTCTTGTTCAAGGTTCAAAAAATTTGGATTAGGGCTATACATATCTCTTTCTTTCTCTCTCTCTTGATTTCTTCCTCTCTCTCTATATTTGTGCTATTTTGTGCCTTAAAGTGAGTTTTGTTCACACTTTTGCACTAAACACCTAGTGAAACACCTTCACTCTTGAGCTGAGTTTCTTGGAGGTTGCATTTGAGTGATTTTGGCTTGGTTTTGCCTCAAAAGTGGATGTTCTTGTTGTTCTACAAGGGTGAGTCCTATTTCCCCTTTTAAAGCTTTGTTTTGATTGCATACTTAGCCACCTTTGCATGCTTCTTTTGGCTTAACTTTCAATTACAAAAACCTTTGTTTTGAAGTGTTTAGAAAGGTTGTTTGAGGCCTTTTTTGAGTTAGGGGTGTCTATCACTCTTTTGTGCCTTATTTTTCTTTGCTTTGTGCTACCTTTTAAAGCCTTTGAAACTATCACTTTTTGGCCTTCCTACCACTGAATTCCAAGGGAATTTCAGTGGTGGAAGTATGGTTTTGAGGTCCCAAATGGGTGGGGGTTGTCCCCCCTTCTCTTCTCTTGTTTGCTTGTCTTAATGGCCCATCAAAAGAGCATGTATTTCTATCTTCTTGAGGCTTTGTTTGGGCACTTTTTTGTGAATTTTTAGACCTCCCATGACTTTGTTTTTGACTGTCTTGGTTGCTTCTTACACGCTTCATGTACTTGTAGTGCAATCCTCTTAGTTAGCCTAACATGCTCTATGCTTTGGACCACCATTTTAGCATGTTTTTGGCTCCACTCCAGTAGGCTTTTGCTCATATTTTGGCATGCCTTAGCTCTGATTTTGCTCAACAAGGTCACCTCTTGCATGGTTTATGCACTTGTAGTGCAAGCTTGTTCACTAGCCTAGCTTGTTTGGTGTTTTGGCTTATTGATCTAGCATGTGTATGCTCTACTCCAGCATATTTTTGGCTTTGATTTAACATGCTTTAGGTCTGATTTGAGTGGTTTTGGTCATGCATGCCTTGCTTTGTATAGCTCTAGTGTAATTGGCCTTGTTAGCCTTAAGCTTTGGGACCTCTAGCATGTCATATTTGAGCTTTGTGCATGACATGGCATCATTTGGCATGTTATTTCAGATCATATACCTTTGCCATATTCTCACATTTATCATCCCTTTGTTGTGTTTGGGGGTTGAGCCTTATGCTTCACTTATGAGCCAATATGTATGCATGCTTGCCTAAGCTTTTGGGCTATCATCTCAGCATGTTTTTGGTGTTATTTTACCATGTTACAACTCTAATTTTTGTTGATAAAGTCACCTCATGCTCGGTTTTGGTATGTGTAGTGTAATCTCACTCATTAGCCTTGCATGCGTCATGCTTTATGCCTCCCATTCTAACATGTCTTAGTTCTACTCCATGCATGTTTTGGCATTGTTTTGACCCACCTTGGGACTACTTTGAGTGATCTTGGCCCTTTGGGGCTTGCCTTGTGTGGCTATGGTATAAGTGCCTTAGCTAGTCTTGGGTTTTGGGCACTTTAGCATGCTATATTTGTGATGATCTCATGTTTTATCATCATTTGGCATATGATTTCAGAGCATATAACCTTGTCATACCCTCATGTTTATCACTCTTTAACTGTGTTTAAGAGTTGTGCCCTTATGCCTTGCTTGCGAGCCGTGAGTTGAGTATGCATTCCTTGCTTTTGTGCCTAAGTTTTGTTGAGTTTTGGCCACTGTTTTGGCATGCATGAGCTCTGTTTTGGGACTGGTTTGGGTGCTTGTGCATAGTATTGCATAGTCCTAGTGTTGTGTACCTCACTAGCTTTAATGCTTGAGTCCTCTAGCATGCTATGCTTGTGTTGTTTGTGTGATATAGCATCATTTGGTATGTGATTTCAATGCCTACATCTCTGCCATACTCTCTTATTTATCACTTCTTCATTGTGTTTGAGAGTTGTGTTTAATGTATGGCTTGCTAGCCAATGCATGAACATGTTGTTGTAGCTTTTGGTGCCTCATTTCTAGCATGATTCTACCATTGTTGTGGCATGAGGTAGGTTTGACTGTTTGAGCATTGTAGTACATGCTTCATGTGTGATACACTTCACTTGCCTTGATGCCTTAGCTCCTAAACATGCCATGCATGCATTGCTTACATGATAGAGCCTTGTACATACCACTCTAGCATTGATAGATAAACATGTTGTTTGCATGTGTGTTGCATTGCATTGTGTTTGGATCGGATGTTAATCCAAACATGAGAAACGAGGGGCGTTTCATACTTGAAGTGATGAAACACGCCTCATTTCTCGGTTACCAACCCTCTTGATCAAGCATGATAGAGGTGGAGGCCCTTATGTGTTACTTGTGTGCATTCATTGGCATTGACTTGTGCAAACTTGGCTTCTCAGCCATCGTGCATTGCGATGCTCGGTCGGTGGCCCGAGAGTCGAATACCGCACTCCCTTGAGCTTGAGAAATAATAGGGAGGGTGGTTGTGCACACATATCTTGCAAATACACTGTTATGCCCCTTGTTGTTCTCTGTTGCAGCAAAACTGGAGTTTGGCAAATTCACTGGTTGGCCAACCAGTAAAGGTGGTCGACCGTCCACTTTTTGTGGTCTACAGCCCCCTTTTTCTAGTCGACAGTCCACCAGGACGTCCCCATGTTGGAGCAGAAGCAATCTGGAAGTTAGTACACTTTTCAAAGATCAAATCAGATGCAAACAATGGCAATTCTGGGCATAGCAATGGATTTCCGAGCAAGGCGATCGAGCATGCATGCACCCCCTCGCCCCGAGGACCTCTTTTAACTGCTTTAGCTGCTTTACTTAGTTAGCTAATTTGTCAGTTTTGGACTTAATTAGTTAATGTGCTTAATTAATCAATTTGTATTGTAATAATTAGTTAACTAGGAATAGTTAATTAGTTTTGGTTTGTAATAATTAGTTTAATTAGTGTAGCTAGTTAGCTTTCATTTCATTCAGACCCTTCTTCGAGAGGGCAAATGTTGTAATAAGTGTGCGTGTGTGTGATGCATATCTTCCAACCCCATTTCTTTCTCCCTTTTATTTACCAGCTTTTGATGGTTAGTTTTAGGGCATATTTCAATTAGCATACCTTATGCTTGCATGCGTGCATCATTTATTTGTCTTGCATGCACTAGGCTCGGCGCATCATTCAAACTGCATTGTATTTCAATTCCTATTTGAATACATGTATCAAGTGTTGCATTCATATGCCATTCTAGATAGCCGAGCCTATTTTAGTTGCATTTTTGCATGTGTCGCATTAAGCATCTTAACATAGCTAGAATTATTCATGATTTCTAACTAGCTTTTGTTTTGGCTCGGAGTACACTATGAGTGTTTACGCTTTAGCATCCTTGCATGTGTGTAAGTGACTGCCATGATAGCATGCTTGCCATGAGGCTATTTGCTTAAATGATTAACTACATGAATGCCTGTGAGTGAAGGCTTTATTGCTTGAATTGGAACAATTCATCGAAATGTGAGTTTTAATCCCACTTGAGAGTGGCAAAATCGTGTTTTTTTAAGCCCATTTGAGGGTGGCAAATCCGCGTTTTAGCCTACTTGCGAGTAGCACTTCCAAACCATTTTTCGAAAAACGAAAATGAGATGTTTTGTTCCAAATCGAGTGATTTAGTCTATACTTGTATGATGTGCGCATCACATAGTAAGTTAAATTAATAACCGGAATAAGAATACATGTGTTTTCAAAAACAACATATCATGCTTAGTAGAGGCCGATCCTTTGATCGGGCGAGCGGGGGTGCTCATTTCAGGACCTTCCCCTCTCGTACCCAAGTTCCCGAGCCGAGGCAACTTTGGTGATGACAGACACGTGGCCTTAGGCACAAATCAGGGTTTCCTAAATTTTCCAAAAATAAAATATTTAGGTGGCGACTCTGAAATCTGGCAAAGCAATCCATGTTTGGCGCTTTTTGATTAAAATCGATTTTCCAAAACGATTTGCCGGATTTGGACTCTTTGGTGATTCATCAGTCTTACATTGCACTTTGTGAGATTAGATTCAGAACCGTGACAGGAGTCTGAACTGTAGTAGCTAGAACCCAATCCGGGCCCTCTCTGAAAGCGAGGCGCGCGGAGAGAGTTCGGTGCGGTCTACAGTCATCCTCACACGAACCGAGCAAGTGGGCACCTCAAACAGATTCCAATACAATAACATCTTTAATACATCACAATGAATCATAAGAACCCTCCAGATTTTACCAATCAATTATCCATTAAGTCAAAATCAAAACAACCCGTAGGGTTACACAATTAAAATTTGGGGCTTTTCTTTCTAAGCATTAATTTCCCTTGATTCATGTATATATACTCACTCTTTTATAATTAGTTATCCAACCCATCATAAATTTCACATAAAACACATCATCAACAATAACCTATATATATATACACCTCTACATCATCCATCTCAATAGTCACATGCATAGTTCTAAATCGCGGTATCAGGTAATGTAATGGTATCAATCGCGGAGTATCGGTATCGGTAGTTATAGACGTCCCCGAACGTCCCGGGAAAAGATCCCCGTTTTGTTCATTGGGCTCACTACAGTTCGGACTCAAATGTCACGGTTCTGAATCTAACCTCGCAAAGTGCAATGCAAGATTGATAAATCACCAAAGAGTCCAAATCCGGCAAATCATTTTGGAAAACTAATTTTTAGAAAGAAGTGCCAAACATGGACTGCTTTACCAGATACAGAGTCGCCACCTAAATATTTTATTTTGGGGGAATTTAAGAAACCCTGACTCGTGCCTAAGGCCACGTGTCCGTCATCACCAAGGTTGTCTCAACTCGGGAACTTGGGTACGATTGGGGAAGGTCACTTCGTGAGCACCCCCGCTCACCCAATCAAAGATCGGCCTCTACTAACCATGATATCGAGTTTTGAAAACATTATGTGCTCTTATTCCGGTTATTAACCTAGAATTACTATGTGATGCACACAGCATACAAGTATAGACTGGATCGTCTAAGTTGGAACAAAATATCTCATGTTTGTTTTTGAAAGCGGTTTGCTACTCGCAAGTAGGCTAAAATGCGGATTTTGCCACCCTCGGGTGGGCTTAAGAAAAAATGGTTTATTTTGCCACTCTCAAGTGGGCTTAAAACTCGCAATCGATGAATTGTCCCAATTCAAGTAATCCAACCTTCACCCACAGGCATTCAGGCAGTTATATTACATAAGCAAATAGCCTCATGGCAAGCATGCTATCATGGCAACACTTACACGCATGCAAGGATGCTAAAGCATAAACGCTTACCGAGTACTCCGAGCCAAAGAAAGAAGCTAGTTAGAAAACATGCATGAATTCTAACTATGCTGAGATGCCTAATGCAACACATGCAAGAATGTAACTAAGATAGGCTCGGCTATTCTAAGATAGCATATGAGATGCAACATACATGTATTCAACTTGGAATTGAAATACAATGCAGTTAGCATGATGCGCCGAGCCCGGTGCATACAAGACAAATGAATGGATGCAAACATGCGAGCATAAGTATGCTAATTGAAACATGCCCTAAATTAACCATCAAAAGCTGGTAAATAAAAGGGAGAAAGAAATGGGGGTTGGAAGACATGCACACGCGCACGAACACTTATTACAAAATTCGCCCTCTCGACGAAGGGTCCGAAAGAATAATACAAATTAGCTACCTAACAAGCTAATTAATTATTACACAACACTTAACTAATTTAAACAAATTATTTAAGCTACGAAAGCAGTAAAGAGGCCTCGGGAAAAGGGATGAATGCACGTATGCTCGGTTTCGCTCAGAAATCCATCACCATGCTTCTGTTGCCTCTGTTTGCACTATTCTGCACCTCTGAAGACTGCACAAGTCTCCAGAATACTTCTGATCCATCTCATGGATGTGCTGAGAGGCCATCGGCCAAGTGGTAAGGCCATCGGCCAGAGGGAACTGGTCATCGACCACAAATGAGGCTATCGGCCAAAAACGGTTAGCCGATCGGCACTGAAAATAGCTGACTGGCCATTTCTTCCTGCAGAATCCTGTTTTGCTGTAGCAGAGGACAAACAGAGCATGGCAATGCATTTCAAGGCAATGTTTGCACCACCACTATCCTTATCATGTTTGAGACTCAAAGGAGTGTAGTCCTCGACCCTCGGGCCACCAATCGCGCATTTCAATGCATGATGGCCAAAGGAGCCAAGTGTGCCATTTAATGTCAAATGAAATGCACAAAACATGTAAGGGGCCCAACCTCTATCATGCTTGATCAAGAGGCAAAGCATGCACACACAATGCAATGCGGCAAGCATGCAAACTGCTATACAATGCAACATGATCGACTCAAAACTAAAGGCATACCAACTCAATGCAATGCAACCTAAGCATGCAAGCAAAGCTAATGCAACAAGAGTATGCCAACAACAATGTCATGCAACCTAAACATGCAAAGACAAGAAATATTAAACCCATGTAATGCATGCATGATTAACTTAACAAAGCAACACAAGCATGCAAATATGAGGTCATATAATAAGCATGCAACAACATGCAATGCAATATGCATGCACCAACATGCAAACCATATACTCAATGGACTTAAACTAAAAATGGACAGACCTCAGCCATGCCCAAATCAGTGGCCAATATGCAATGGAAATGAGGACAAAAACATATACAAGCATGCATGCCAATTGGCCTAACACTTAAGCATAGTAGAGCAACTCTTAAGCGCACTTAAAAGAGGATAAACATGGACATGTGACAAAAATGCTAAGCTCTGAAATCATGTTAGGAGAGGTGCCAAACCAACTAAACAATTATAAGCAAAGCATGCAAAGAAGCTTAAAGCTTGAAGCTAACCAAAGGACTCAAACCATGGCTACACAAGTCAAGCCCCAAAGGGCTAAGGGGACCTAAAACAGTCCCAAGGCAGGTCTAAACAAGACCAAAAACAAGCTCAAACCTAGTCAACACAAGCTAGAACATAAGGCCAAAAGCATGATGCATGCAAGGCTACAAAAGGGGTGTTACACTACACCTACCAAAGCCAAGCATGGCATGACTCAAGCAACAAAAATCAGAGTTATGGCATGTTACAACAAGACCAAAAATGGGCTAATACCAAGTCAACACACGCTAGAATAATAAGCTCACTCATTAGGCATGCAAGGCTAGCAAAGAGGACTTACACTACAAGTGTAAGAAGCAAATGGGGGATGCCCTAACTGACCAAAAATAGAGTTATATCATGGAAAATAAGACCCAAAACACACTGAAATGGTGGTCCAAAAGCCTAGGCAAGATGGCATACGCATGGGCTCTTTTTTAAGACATAAAGTATGAACCCTTCAAAGCATTGAAGGAGTGAAACATGTGAGTGCATGGCAACGAAACATGCTCTGAAATGTCATCCCAAATGATGCTAAATCATGCAAATAGCCCAAGCAATGCATGCTAGTGGCTTGGAAACTCAAGGCTAGTGAGCTAAAATGCACTATGGCTATACAAAGCATGGCATATATGACCAAAAAAACATAAATCAGACCTAGAGCAGGCTAAAACATGACCAAAATCTTCTCAGAGTCAAGCCAAAATCATGCTAGAATGATAGTCAAAAGCATGATGTATGTTAGGCTAGTGTGCAAATTTACACTACAAGTGTATGGAGCATGCAAGCAACAACCAAACCAGCTTAAAACAGAGTTAGAACAGGCCCCAAAAGTCACAAAAACATGCTTGAAAAGAGCTAACATACGCCACAAAAGTATGCTACTTTATAGAGCTAACAAGGCATGGCATGGAGAGACAAGGAGTGGAGGCTATCCCCTCCCATTTGGGACCTCAAAACAAGCTTTTTACCACTGAAAGTCGTCTGGATTTCAGTGGTTCTAAGGCCACAAAAATTTGTTTTGACAGGCCTTAGAAGATGGCTCAAAAGCTATACAAGCTAAGGAACAAAAGGGAGAGACAACCCCCCAACACAAAATAGGCCTAAACCACCATTTCTAGGGCTGAAAAACAGAGTTTTCTTTAGTTCAAAACCAAGCCAAAAACAGTCTACAAGGGTGGCAAAACAAGCATGCAAGAATGGCCAAGATAGTGAACAAAATGAGCTTAAAAGAGAGAGATGGTTACCCTTGAAGCACAGCTGCAAGATGGCCTCTTTGCTGGCTCAAATGACCTTCCAATAGTCCAAAAATGAGCTCCAAGGGACCTCAACCCACTGATATGCAACTTTGATGAAGGAAGTGTATGCAAACAAGAAGTATTTCTCTACCTCTATGCACTTCTATGCACAAAAGGGGCAAGAGAGAGAGACTTAAGAGAGAGAGGCAGAGATTTTGCTCTGGAAATTGTAGAGAGAGAGGGATTTTTAGTGAGAGAAGCTCTCAAGCTTGCCCAAGAAGGTTGTCCCTTTGAAAATGAGAGATATAGCCTCATATATAGCAAAAATGAGAGCTGGCTCGAAAATATCTGAGATGGGGACAGCTGGAGCTTGCTGGAAACAGTTGGAGATGAAGGGTATGTTTGGTTTGTGTTTGAGAGATGTGTTTTAGAGATAAAAAGTACGAAAACATGTTTGGCTTGGTTTTTTGGGAAATTTGTTTTGGAAAATTGTTTTGAGAGAGAGTTTTGGAAAAAGTGATTGATTTGATGTGTGTGTGAGAGAGATTTGTTTGGAAAACTTGTTTGGTTTGTGTGTTTTGGGAAATTTTTTTGGGAAAATTTGTTTGGTAGAGAAAATTTCTGAAATTTGTTTGTAGAGAAAATTTCTGAAATTTTTTTCAGAAACACAAACCAAACCTACCCGAAATATCTTCAAAAAAAATGAATTTGGGTCACTCTTGGCCGACCGGCCATCTTTGGGGCCAACCTGCTACTTGTGATGGCCAGTCTGCTACTTTTTTGGCCGTCATGCTACTTTTGGGGCCAACAGCACACATTTGTGGCCGACAGAAAATTCTGCTCTGCAGGTCCAACTTCAAACGGGCATAACTCCATCATATAAACTCCTTTTTAGGTCATTCTTGTGTCCAAATTGAAGCCCCGGAAGTAGTCTTTCCAATGGTGCTAGACTTGCATCAAAATTCCAACTTTAAAAAAAGTTATGCTTCTTTTAGTGAAGACTGCTTAGTTTCGGTCCAACCGGAATGATGCCCAACTTCAACCAATCATATCTCCTCCGTCCGGAATTGGTTTTAGGAGATTCTACAGTGTAAAATGAAGCCCCAAAAGTCTTCTTTCCAACGGTATTGGCCTCATAGCTTTGATCTAAGTGCATAGACAGATAGGCCTGATTTAGCAAGGACTGCTCGACTTTCTCTTAGCGATTCATACCCATCTTCTTCTGCAACTTGGTTTCTTCCCTCTTCTCCTCTTTTCTTCAACTCCAAACCCCTAAATAAGGTGTTTTTGAAAGATTTTCCAAAGATTTCATCTCTCTTTCATTCATTTCCACTTTGTCCTTGCTCAGTTTACCGAAAAGTGCAACATTTGACAAAATGCGAGCCTCGGAACATCGTAGAAACTTCTTTTCAAAAATATTTTGAAAGAGAGGGTTTTATGGTCTAAAATCATCCAAAAAATCTTTGGTCCAAAATGGGGTGTGAGGTTAGGATTTGACTCTCCTCTTGCCGAAGAAATCGGACATTTGCCCTGCACACCTTTCATCACCAAGTAAACCATCAGTAGTGCCCAAGTCTTAAGGGCAGTCAAAAATGGGGTGTCTACAGTTGCCCCTCTTTGATAGAACTCGAAGGTCACAAAGCAACGGGAGTAAATGTCAAAGCCCAGAGACAACCCATTTTTGACAAGGCCGAAGACTCAGGCAAACAAACAAAATAGAGATAAATAAATGGTTGCGCCCACAGGCTGCCTACGTATCCCATTGCAAGTAATCAAACCAGTGTAGTTCAGGGGCAAAATACAAATGATATGCAGGAAGATTTTGATAATTGGACTTATACGCTGCGCGAAGCCGGTTTGAAAATTAGACTTATATAATGCAATGCAATGTCATGGAGTGAATAAGGCGCACGGCCAAACCACATTTCTACCTAGAAAAGGAATGAACACAAAACAGTGCTAACGAGATGCACAAAACAGTGCGATGCAAGAGTAAATTCACAAAACAGTGCTATACAGGTGCACAAGACAATGCTATGCAGGGGTGTGCACAAGAAAGTGCGATACAATGCACTAACAAGTGCAGGTAAAGTGCGCAAAACAGTGCCAGTGAAATGCACTAATAGGTGCAGGAAAGGTGCGCAAAATAGCGCGAACAATGCAATGCACTAACAAGTGCAGGTAAGGTGTGTAATACAACGCGATGCAAGGTCAATGCAAAAGATACAAGCATTTTCTATGCAAGATGAAAGCATGTAATGAAATGCACAAGATAGTTCGATGCGCAAGAAAGCGCGAGCGTAAACTGCACAAAACAGTGCGATGCGCAAGAAAACGCGAGTGTAAAGCTGCACAAAATAGTGCGATGCGCAAGAGAGCGTGAGTGTAGACTGCACAAAATAGTGCGATGCGCAAGAGAACGCGAGTGTAAACTGCACAAAACAGTGCGATGCACAAGAAAACGCAAGTAATTTGAAATGCACTACATAGTGCGATATGCTAAACAGCGCGAGTGATTTGAAATGCACTAAACAGTGCGATACGCTAAACAACGCGATTGATTTGAAATGCACTAAACAGTGTGATACGTTAAACAACGCGAATGATTTGAAATGCACTAAATAGTGCGATGCGTTAAACAACGCGAGTGATTTGAAATGCACTAAACAGTGCGATACGTTAAACAACGCGAGTGATATGCAATGCATAAGATAGTGCGAGTGAAACACAACCACAAGATGCACAAAACAGTGCAAGTGAGATACAAAGTGTAAGTGCACAAGACAGTGCGATAAAATGCATGTTCTATGCAAATGAGGTGCATTTTCTATGCGAAAGATATGAGCATTTTCTATGCAAGTATGGAAGCACATTCTATGCAATATTGAAAGCATATTCTATGCATGAGACAAGCAAAGCATATTCTATGCGGAATCGAAAGCAAGCATATTCTATGCATGAATCATAACGATGCATGGCACGCATGCAACATAAGTGTATATGAAAGTGCACATTCTATGCAATAGAGGGGCATCAAACACGTACTCTGGTGCCTCAGATTTATCTCTCGGAGGGCTTTGTAACACATTCAGCTCGAAAAGGGTACACCCTCTTTATATTGGCAAGAGATAACATCTGCATGTGAAAACCACAGGTGCTGCTTGAACTGCCATTCTGACTTGAAGCAGGCTTACACTTGGGGTCGAGATACACTCATATTCCAGAGAAAGGCGAGGCCTGACAAGATGCACCTGGAATGCAGTCTCGGAATTTGCTGGAGTTGAAACACACTAAGATGCTCCAAATTTTCCCTCTTTTCTTTTGCTTTGCAGTCTGGAACCTATATAGCTTCAGATAGGTCCTTGTTCTACTGTTCTCACATAACCTGGGTTGAACCCTGCGGCTTTATAAAAGAACGAATCCTGTTTTGCACAAATGTGGAGAATGGCACAGCACTCTGAGCACAAAGTGATTCTTTTGAAATCGAGAAATGAGTTCTTGACCGGGGTATTGAGCCTACGACTGGACACAGCGTACTATGACTCAACAATGGACAACAAAAGGTAAACAACCTAAACACGTCGAGAAACACTCGAAACAACTCAAAACAAGAATCGAGACAAAGCAAAAGACACGACATTCAGACGTGCACAGGGAGCTTGTTTCTCCGGGTATTGGTTCCCATCCTTTCTCATTTGCGATTCTCGCATCACTCTGCCACTCAATCTCTTGTTTTCTGAAAAAGCCCTTTTTGCACTTTTTCTCTCAACGCACATCTCTCTATTCTTTAATCTCTCATTTTTTTTTTTATCCTTCCCTTGGATGGTCGGTAGATAAACAAGAAGTTACGGGCTCTTGCCCCTAGCATTCTGCTAGATTCTTCTTCTTCTCGCTCACAACAGTGAACTTCCTCACGGAGGGGTTGCGTTATAACTGGGTGTGTAGCAAATCTGCAGCTGACATCAGTTAACGATGTTTTGCTGGGGAGCTTGGATGTAATCAGATGTGTCCAGACAAGGGAGTGGAATATCTTGATCCATTCCAATTCGTGCTTCGCACTTGGCTTGATACCTCGTTGCTCGGAGGATGAGATAGCTTTCGGCATTTTGCTGTTAGCTTCAGTTATGCCTTGTTCTGGCAGGTAGAGTGCCCTTTCTGGTAAGTATGTTGACGATGGGGAAAAGACAGAACACCTGACTTAACTGTGCCCCTAGTTCATCATTTTGACCATTTTTTGTTTTTGGTTTTACTAAAACTATTTTGACCAATATGAGAGTTAGATTAACACACTTGTTCAACTTTTTGATTTGAAATCATGCAAGTCAGGCTATGAGCACTGAAAATTTTCCTTTTTTGGGTCCAAGAAATGGTCCAGTTTTGGAAAAATGGAATAATTTTTGAGAAAATTAGTCAACCTCAGTAAAAATTCTCAAAAACTGTTTTTGCAAACGGCCACTGTTCAACGAGCACGGAACCTACTCTTGAGATGCACAACCTCATATCCAAAACAATGGAAAATTGCCCCTTGTCTAAATGGCACTGCACGGCAACAGAAAGTTGCCCCTTGTTTGGATAGCACTGCAGCATATTGCATGACAACAGACAGTTGCCCCTTGTTTGATGGCACCACAGCGCACAGTAATCAGTCCTCAAAGTGACAATCACAACCGAACTCTCGGATACAGAGAAGACAAAGATGATCAGAGCCATTTCATGGACATAGACGATTTGGAAGTGTTTATGGCTGGACTTCAGAATGAAGTTGCCTACGTATCCCAAACATGGGAATCAAGCCTTACGTAGTTCGGGTAGGCACACTCGGGTATTTAACCTCTCCTTTTGCGCTCTACCTTTTGCCAAGGCCGCCCTTTTCTGGGTTTTCAACCTTGCGAGCTTTGTTCTTCTTTTTTTTTTCAATTCTTTTAATTTCTTTTTTCATCTTTTCTTTGCATTTTTCTTCTTTTGTCCTTTTTCTTCTTTTTCTTGCTCTAACTTTTGCCTGGGTCGCCCTTCCGGGTTTTCGGCCCAGCGAGCCTCTCAAGGGTAAAAGTGTAGCTTTGTCTATGTCAAATGGTTTTGAGATCTCGAAGCTCTCTGAATCTAGGAGAATGGCTGCTGTTCACTGATGATGTAGAAGTCCATCCAATGGGGGTTTAATTTGCCCCTAATGTTGTGGATAGGAACTCAGTTGTCCTTCAGCAATACTTTCTTCTTTCCCATTTTCTGGGATTTGGCATCCTTGCTAATCTTCATTAATCTTGAGAAATGTCTCAACTTTTCGCTCTTCGAGCACATTTGAAATTCTTGTTCCCCTAGTTCCAGGGAGGGTGCTTCTGATCTAGCTTCACAAGCTTCTTTCGATCATATCTGATCTTCTTGATCTGACTTTCTTGCCTCTTGTTCGAGGACTGCTTCAAATCTGGCCACACAGGCCTCACTTTGTGGTTGACCGTTGAACATTTTGAATCCAAGTTCAAGGTTTGAAAGCAAAGGGGTTTGTCTCGAGGCTGAGAGCAATCCTAGGTTGTACAATCTCAAAAGCAATTCCACACAGGTCTTCGTAGAACCACGCAAAACATTTTTTTTTTTTGAAATCTTTTAAGAAAGCGACTAGTCGCTCGCACTGAAGACAATGTGGAACCAATCTAGATCAAGCCAGGATCCTTCTCAGTACTCATATTAACAAACACGATCTCATTCATTAAGGGCTTAGCATGCCTCTCTTTCTCTCAGTTGATCAAATTTTTACAAATCCCGAGGAATTCCTTCCTCTTTGTTTTCAACACATTGTTCAAAAGGTTTTGAAAAACTTAGGTCAATGCAATGACTTCAAGGCACAGAAAAGTAGGTGAAAATGTACTGTTGTTTCATTCTAAACTTGCTGGCACAACAGATTCAAAGCAAAAATAAGCACGAAAACATGAAAAACCACTACTGTTTCATTCAGATCTTCTGGTGTAACTGGCTCCAAGGCAGAAACAAACTCAAAAGAAAGCAAAAAGACAAACACAAAACAAAATAGTGATGTCCGAGGTAACACTCCCGGAATCACCCGACTTCTAACAAAACAGGACAAACTCGATACAACAAGACGGACCCAACTGACATAGTACAAAAGGCTGACTATATACAAGACAACAAAACTGACTAAATACCCAAGTCAGATAATACAAAAAACTAGCATTCGCAAATGCTCAAAACAGTGTGTGCCATACGCCACATCCGGAGTAAACTAAGCGCCGTCCGCAGGTGGTTCATCCCCCTGATCACATAATCACATTATCCCCAAAATTCACTGATCCAGTGCCGATAGACTTTGCAGAGCCTAGTGCGACGATGACCCCGTTGTCAATCAGATCTTGTATTTCGTGGCGAAGACGGTAACAACTATCAGTGCCATGGCCGACTTATTGATGGAAGGCGTAGTACTTGGCCGGGTCATGGGAGGGAGAAAGTTTATCTGGCAGTGGCCACGGCTCCAGGGTTTCAGATCCCCCTTTCTAATCAAGACCCTCAAGGCCGCTGATAGAGACATGTACAGTGGGGTGAACACCCTCTGGCCCCGAAGTGGGTGTTTTGAGGTTTGTGGAGTTTTGCTGGATGTACCAGCAAAGGGATTGATAGGCGCTGATTGGATTTGCTGATCTCTTCCGAGCACAGGATTAGAACTAAAAGGAACATTCCTGGTACAACAGCCCTTCTCCCGGCTTGCCCCTTGATTCAAACTGCCCCCAACTTGAGTGGCGAAAGTGTCATCCACAGCCTTTGCAACAACTGCAATCACTTGCTATTTGTCCAACCCTTCGGCTTTCAAAGCCTCAACAAGCCACAGAAGGTGTTCATGGGAACTAATGCTTGCCCCTGCCTTGTTCTCATCACTGGCCTCCACTTTGCTAAGAGATTGGCCTTCTTCCAACGCAGCCCATCCCAAGGTTGGGGAGCCTTTTGACATGAACTCCCTAGTATGTGATGTGGTTGATGACGGAGCTAAAACTCCAAAGGCCAAATCTGCCACAGTTCTCTGAAGATCTTCGATCATCCTCAGCAGCTCAGAAATAGTGGGTTCATGGGTTTGGGATGATTGGGGTTCAGGTGCACCCATCATGCATAAGTCCATGCTGACCGGAATGAACACCTCAGGCTTGGGTAAATGGGCTGGGGTGATATATATACTGGGGTCATAGGTGGATGGCATTATATGGATGAGGTTGAGGTAGGTAGGAGATGTTTGGTCACTGGGGTCTGAAGGTGGAGCTATCGTCTGGTTGTCGATGAGATTTTGGACCTCATGACGAAGGCGGTAGCAACGGTCGGTGCCATGACCGCGCTGCTGATGGCACACACAGTACTTGGAGGGGTTATGTCTGGCTGGGAGTGGGTCAGGCAGAGATTGAGGATCGAGGGGTTTGAGATACCCTCTTTTCATCAAGACTTTTAGTGTGCTAGTCAGGCTCATATAGAGGGGGGTGAAAGTTCTGCCCTGAGCTCGGGCTGGGCCGGCGGTTTGTAGGCTTGGATTGGCAAAAGGGTCGACTGTGGCAATTGTATTGATTTCGGTGGGTTTGAGAATAACGCTACCACCAGCATTGGCACTCCCTGAAATCGCCTTCCTTGTCGGTTCACTTGTTCTGGGAATGATCCCACTTTTGAACGCATTCTCGACCTGAACCCCCAGTTCATGTAAACTTTTGAAAGTGAATAGTGGAGCGACTATCAACTTTTGCAACATATCATGCTCGAGGTTTCGCACCACTGTCCGCACTTGATCCCTCTCAGAAGGGCAATCTGTCATCTGTGCTGCCTTTGCTCTCCACCTTGCAACAAATTCCACAAAAGGCTCCGTTGGGTTCTGGCGGGTTATTTCAAGCTCTTGCATGGTCATTTCAACTTGGGTATTGTAAGAATATTGATCAACAAAGGCCTCAGCCAACTCTTCCCAGTTCTGCTTCACTGTATTCTCTAACTTGGCATACCAAGCGGCTGCTACACCCGACAGGGTTCTTCCATATAGAGAGAGTTTCTGTGGCTTAGTCAGACCCATCGGCTTCAGGACATCCAAGAAAAGCCGGATATGTACCATAGGATCTCCAGACCAGTCGAAACGGTCAATATATGGCATTTTGAATTTGTCTGGGAGCCGTACGGCAGCCTCGGTGTACCCATCCTCAATGTCAGGAATGGAGTTAAGGCCCTGTGCCTTTTTGAATTGCGTCTCAAGGTTCGCAATTTTCACTGCAGTCGGATTGAGCTCATTAACATCAAAGGGATAAAGCCTCTCATTAGGCTGCACCAGGGGTCTAAAAACTCGGGCTTGAGCCAACCCTTCTTGGGGATTCGGACCTTGTAAATCTTCAGCTAGCGGAAGTGGGTCAAAGTTCGGCTGGGGTCCCGAAGCTGGATGTAAGGCAGATGCCCCAAATGGGCGTTGTGTTTCAGCACTGGTCTCATTCTGCATGGTAGTTCCTTGATTTAACGCTGCTATCACGGCTACAAATTCTTCTGAACCCTGTGCCATCACGGGTCTGCTAATGATATGACTGGTGACTGTTGGATCAGATGAACCAATGAGCCCTGTCTGGCCCTTCTTTGCCTTACCACTAGCGAAGGAAAACTGGTTGCCCTTGAACTGAATCTCTGACCTGACAAAGTCTATCAATACAAGTTCGGTGTACTCGGGGGATATTGGAGCCTTCTGAAGCTATGGTTCCAAGCTACCTAGCAAAAGAGAAAACAGACAGCATCTCAGCCTGATTTCACCAAAACAGATATGAGTACAACTGAATGACTGCACTCTTTATTGAATTCTGCCCAAAATTCTGCCTGTAAACTGATACTCTTAGGTAAAACTGATTCCCCCAAATACTGATGCCCTCAGGCCTGATACCCAGACTTGCAAACTAATACATGCATTCCTGTAGAGACGCACTCTAAAAGCACATAACAAGCAAGCGAGAGCCAAAACACCTCTATGGAGGGGTAGGGTTTCCCTGTCCTAGTTTCGTCAAGAACTAGGGTTTCACTACATACACAGCGGTTCCAAACAACCTGTAATCGGGTAAACAACCTGTCCTAGTTTGGAATGGTCACTACGGATTCCGAATATGCACTAGGTCGAATGGTCAAAAAAAGGTGCCCCGGTAAAAATTGGGGTTTATGTTCCCATCGTGGCAGAGCCCGTAACCGGTCAGCCTTATGGCACGCTTCTCAAAGCGAGCCTCTGGCAAACCGTTCAGGAATAGCAGATGGCAAACACGGTGTCCTAGGCGCACCAATGCAAATGCAACGCAAAGAGACACATAAGTGTAGTCAAAACAAGATATCATGAGTTCGAGTCAAGTTCTCTAAGTCCCCAGCAGAGTCGCCAGAAACTGTAGACGTCCCCGAACGTCTAGGGAGAAGATCCCCGTTTTGTTCATTGGGCTCACTACAGTTCGGACTCAAATGTCACGGTTCTGAATCTAACCTCGCAAAATGCAATGCAAGATTGATAAATCACCAAAGAGTCCAAATCCGGAAAATCGTTTTAGAAAACTAATTTTTAGAAAGAAGTGCCAAACATGGACTGCTTTGCCAGATACAGAGTCGCCACCTAAATATTTTATTTTGGGGGAATTTAGGAAACCCTGACTCGTGCCTAAGGCCACGTGTCCGTCATCACCAAGGTTGTCTCGGCTCGGGAACTTGGGTACGATTGGGGAAGGTCACTTCGTGAGCACCCCCGCTTGCCCGATCAAAGATCGGCCTCTACTAACCATGATATCGAGTTTTGAAAACATTATGTGCTTTTATTCCGGTTATTAGCCTAGAATTACTATGTGATGCGCACAGCATACAAGTATAGACTGGATCGTCTAAGTTCGAACAAAACATCTCATGTTTGTTTTTGAAAGTGGTTTGCTACTCGCAAGTAGGCTAAAATGCGGATTTTGCCACCCTCGGGTGGGCTTAAGAAAACATGGTTTATTTTGCCACTCTCAAGTGGGCTTAAAACTCGCAATCGATGAATTGTCCCAATTCAAGCAATCCAACCTTCACCCACAGGCATTCAGGCAGTTATATCATATAAGCAAATAGCCTCATGGCAACACTTACACGCATGCAAGGATGCTAAAGCATAAACGCTTACCAAGTACTCCGAGCCAAAGAAAGAAGCTAGTTAGAAAACATTCATGAATCCTAACTATGCTGAGATGCCCAATGCAACACATGTAAGAATACAACTAAGATAGGCTCGGCTATTCTAAGATGGCATATGAGATACAACAATCAATACATGTATTCAACTTGGAATTGAAATACAATGCAGTTAGCATGATGCGCCGAGCCCGGTGCATGCAAGACAGATGAATGGATGCAAACATGCGAGCATAAGTATGCTAATTAAAACATGCCCTAAACTAGCCATCAAAAGCTGGTAAATAAAACAGAGAAAGAAATGGGAGTTGGAAGACATGCACACACGCACGAACACTTATTACAAAATTCGCCCTCTCGACGGAGGGTCCGAAAGAATAATACAAATTAGCTACTTAACAAGCTAATTAATTATTACACAACACTTAACTAATTTAAACAAATTATTTAAGCTACGAAAGCAGTAAAGAGGCCTCGGGAAGAGGGATGAATGCACGTATGCTCGGTTTCGCTCGGAAATCCATCGCCATGCTTCTGTTGCCTCTGTTTGCACTATTCTGCTCCTCTGAAGACTGCACAAGTCTCCAGAATACTTTTGATCCATCTCATGGATGTGCTGAGAGGCCATCGGCCAAGTGGTAAGGCCATCGGCCAGAGGGAACTGGTCATCGACCACAAATGAGGCTATCGGCCAAAAATGGTTAGCCGATCGGCACTGAAAGTAGCCGACCGGCCATTTCTTCCTGCAGAATCCTGTTTTGCTGCAGCAGAGGACAAACAGAGCATGGCAATGTATTTCAAGGCAATGTTTGCACCACCAATCTCCTTATCATGTTTGAGACTCAAAAGAGTGTAGTCCTCGACCCTCGGGCCACCAATCGCGCATTTCAATGCATGATGGCCAAAGGAGCCAAGTGTGCTATTTAATGTCAAATGAAATGCACAAAACATATAAAGGGCCCAACCTCTATCATGCTTGATCAAGAGGCAAAGCATGCACACACAATGCAATGCGGCAAGCATGCAAACTGCTATACAATGCAACATGATCGACTCGAAACTAATGGCATGCCAACTCAATGCAATGCAACCTAAGCGTGCAAGCAAAGCTAATGCAACATGAGTATGCCAACAACAATGTCATGCAACCTAAACATGCAAAGACAAGCAATATTAAACTAATGTAATGCATGCATGATTAACTTAACAAAGCAACACAAGCATGCAAATATGAGGTCATATAATAAGCATGCAACAACATGCAATGCAATATGCATGCAATAACATGCAAACCACATACTCAATGGACTTAAACTAAAAATGGACAGACCTCAGCCATGCCCAAATCAGTGGCCAATATGCAATGGAAATGAGGACAAAAACACATACAAACATGCATGCCAATTGGCCTAACACTTAAGCATAGTAGAGCAACTCTTAAGCGCACTTAAAAGAGGATAAACATGGACATGTGACAAAAATGTTAAGCTCTGAAATCATGTTAGGAGAGGTGCCAAACCAACTAAACAATTATAAGCAAAGCATGCAAAGAAGCTTAAAGCTTGAAGCTAACCAAAGGACTCAAACCATGGCTACACAAGTCAAGCCCCAAAGGGCCAAGGGGACCTAAAACAGTCCCAAGGCAAGTCTAAACAAGATCAAAAACAAGCTCAAACCTAGTCAACACAAGCTAGAACACAAGGCCAAAAGCATGATGCATGCAAGGCTACAAAAGGGGTGTTACACTACACCTACCAAAGCCAAGCATGGCATGACTCAAGCAACAAAAATCAGAGTTATGGCATGTTACAACAAGACCAAAAATGGGCTAATACCAAGTCAACACACGCTAGAATAATAAGCTCACTCATTAGGCATGCAAGGCTAGCAAAGAGGACTTACACTATAAGTGTAAGAAGCAAATGGGGGATGCCCTAACCGACCAAAAATAGAGTTATATCATGGAAAAATAAGACCCAAAACACACTGAAATGGTGGTCCAAAAGCCTAGGCAAGATGGCATACGCATGGGCTCTTTTTTAAGACATAAAGCATGAACCCTTCAAAGCATTGAAGGAGTGAAACATGTGAGTGCATGGCAACGAAACATGCTCTGAAATGTCATCCCAAATGATGCTAAATCATGCAAATAGCCCAAGCAATGCATGCTAGTGGCTTGGAAACTCAAGGCTAGTGAGCTAAAATGTAATATGGCTATACAAAGCATGGCATATATGACCAAAAAAACATAAATCAGACCTAGAGCAGGCTAAAACATGACCAAAATCTTCTCAAAGTCAAGCCAAAATCATGCTAGAATGATAGTCAAAAGCATGATGTATGTTAGGCTAGTGTGCAAATTTACACTACAAGTGTATGGAGCATGCAAGCAACAACCAAACCAGCTTAAAATCGAGTTAGAACAGGCCCCAAAAGTCACAAAAACATGCTTGAAAAGAGCTAACATAAGCCACAAAAGGATGCTACTTTATAGAGCTAACAAGGCATGGCATGGAGAGACAAGGAGGGGAGGCTATCCCCTCCCATTTGGGACCTCAAAACAAGCTTTTTACCACTAAAAATCCTCTAGATTTTAGTGGTTCTAAAGCCACGAAAATTTGTTTTGACAGGCCTTAGAAGATAGCTCAAAAGCTATACAAGCTAAGGAACAAAAGGGAGAGACAACCCCCCAACACAAAATAGGCCTAAACCACCATTTCTAGGGCTGAAAAATAGAGTTTTCTTTAGTTCAAAACCAAGCCAAAAACAGTCTACAAGGGTGGCAAAACAAGCATGCAAGAATGGCCAAGATAGTGTACAAAATGAGCTTAAAAGAGAGAGATGGCTACCCTTGAAGCACAGCTGCAAGATGGCCTCTTTGCTGGCTCAAATGACCTTCCAACAGTCCAAAAATAAGCTCCAAGGGACCTCAACCCACTGATATGCAACTTTGATGAAGGAAGTGTATGCAAACAAGAATTATTTTTCTACCTCTATGCACTTCTATGCACAAAAGGGGCAAGAGAGAGAGACTTAAGAGAGAGAGGCAGAGATTTTGCTCTGGAAATTGTAGAGAGAGTGGGAGTTTTAGTGAGAGAAGCTCTCAAGCTTGCCCAAGAAAGTTGTCCCTTTGAAAATGAGAGATATAGCCTCATATATAGCAAAAATGAGAGCTGGCTCGAAAATATCTGAGCTGGGGACAGCTGGAGCTTGCTGGAAACAGCTGGAGATGAAATATCTTCAAAAAAAATGAATTTGGGTCACTCTTGGCTGACCGGCCATCTTTGGGGCCGGCCTGCTACTTGTGATGGCCGGTCTGCTACTTTTTTGGCCGACCTGCTGCTTTTGTGGCCGACAGCACACATTTGTGGCCGACAGGAAATTCTGCTCTGCAGGTCCAACTTCAAATAGGCATAACTCCATCATATGAACTCCTTTTTAGATCATTCTTGTGTCCAAATTGAAACCCCAGAAGTAATCTTTCCAATGGTGCCAGCCTTGTATCAAAATTCCAACTTTGAAAAAAGTTATGCCTCTTTTAGTGAAGACTGCTTAGTTTCGGTCCAACCGGAATGATGCCCAACTTCAACTAATCATATCTCCTCCGTCCGGAATTGGTTTTAGAAGATTCTAGAGCGTAAAATGAAGCCCCAGAAGTCTTCTTTCCAACGGTGTTGGCCTCATAGCTTAGATCTAAGTGCATAGACAGATAGGCCTGATATAGCGAGGACCGCTCGACTTTCTCTTAGCGATTCATACCCATCTTCTTCTCCAACTTGGTTTCTTCCCTCTTCTCCTCTTTTCTTCAACTCCAAACCCCTAAATAAGGTGTTTTTGAAAGATTTTCCAAAGATTTCATCTCTCTTTCATTCATTTCCACTTTGTCCTTGCTCAGTTTACCGAAAAGCACAACATTTTGACAAAATACGAGCCTCAGAACATCGTAGAAACTTCTTTTCAAAAATATTTTGAAAGAGAGGGTTTTAAGGTCTAAAATCATCCAAAAAATCTTTGGTTCAAAATGGGGTGTGAGGTTAGGATTTGACTCTCCTCTTGTCGAAGAAACCAGACATTTGCCCTGCACACCTTTCATCACCAAGTAAACCATCAGTAGTGCCCAAGTCTTAAGGGCGG
Organism: Camellia japonica; assembly: GCA_030407325.1. Lineage (NCBI taxonomy): Eukaryota > Viridiplantae > Streptophyta > Magnoliopsida > Ericales > Theaceae > Camellia > Camellia japonica. The sequence continues at coordinate 43,290,868 of JAPPVO010000003.1, read as the reverse complement.
TCAAAATGGGGTGTCTACAGTAGTATCGGCCAGTACGTACCAGGAATCGGCGGCCGCGACCGTGAAATTTTAAAAATCATTAGCAATCCCTCTAAAACTCAATTTAATGCATTTTTTGACTCTTTTAGCCTTAATTTGTCATATTTTAATCAAAATTTTTATATGTAAGAGCACTTTTGACTCATTTTCAACTAAATGATATGTATTTATTTTAGTCTCAAGCTTTTTTTGGCAGATTTTAAACTTTTAATAACAAAATTGAGGTGGAAATTTTTTTTTTAACTTATTTTCAACGATGAAATACTTCCAAATGCACAGCAAATCAATATGAGAAAGAGAGACTTGAAAATAAATCATTCGCTTCAGTCATAGTCGCATACAAACAATCTACCATACATCAACAACTTTGAAACTTAGTAATACAAAGAATTTCGTGGAGGTACAGAAGGATCTCCATACCTCATATCACTTTGATCATCACTATGAATTGCTTGTCCTATTTCTCCATACTGATATTCCTGGTAGTAGTTATTGAAAGTGCATTGATCATAAGTGGTGTTGTTGCTGCCACTGCTACTTGATTGTTGTTGTGTCATTGCAAGCCCCCATGTACCATAATTGAAACCCTCTGTATATGGATATTGATGAGATTGTTGAGAGTAGTTACAATTTCCCATATAAGTTGATAGAAGTGTGGTGGTGGCTGACTTGAAGGAGAGTAATAAGAATATGGTACTGAGTATATTGGTTGCCAATGTTGAGTTCCCCTTCCATCTTCTTGTCTAACTTCGAGCTGTCCAAATTGATTTCTAAGGTCACGATGACCATAACTATCATCAATATGTCGTGAACGCCCAATTGATTCTTCTACATCAAGAGCATAAATAGAATGCTGCTGACAGCTGTGTAGAATCCCTCTTCCAATCATGATCAATATGATGAATACTGCGTCTACTACCATGTGCAAAACTTGCAAACTCCCATTGTCCATCACTACCACCACTTATTGGAGGACGACTGTCATCACTATCATCTCCACAACCACTAGGTGGACTCAAACCTCGACCCTCATTAGAGCCATTTCCAGCAAACCCTACTCTTTGCTGGTGTTGAGGTGCTTGGCTACTAATGGCATGATCTCCCTCATCATCATCATCAACAATCAACCAACCTGAGTTATCTTCATTATCCAAGACTGCATGTTCTCTCTCTTGAAGTGATGGAGTTAATAGATCATCTTCTTCAAATATATAGTCAATATTGATGGGGTTAAAAGATTCCTCTATGTCATCTTGGCTTTTTCATGTTGCATGTCTGATCTTTAGCCTCATATTGTAATACACATAAACAAGTTTATTTAATTTTTATACTTCAACCGATTCCTTGACTTTGTATTATTAGGCTAAATGTACTCCAATTGCACTTACAATTAGAAGAAGATGTGGTTTGGCTCAATACTCTCATAGCCACTTTTTGGAGTGCTAGAGCCGATATACCATAATGGATCCCCCATCAGCTGTATACAAATCAATCAATCATTAGTGATTATGTTATAATTTGATATAGAAGTGTTGACAATGTAACAATGATATGTAATTAAAATAGTTAATAATTGATTAAGTATATAATAATTACCAGGATTTGTCACCTTCACTACTCTTTGTGCTAACACAGCACCAAAAGAATCTTCTTTATTACAAAATAAAAAGATCTGCAATGAACAAAAGGCAATAAGCAGTTTTACAAACACAATTCACAAGTCAAATAATAAGTTATCAATCTAACTAATATTAAATAATGACTAACTTAGTTTATCACCTGTATTTGCTCGTTTAAATCTGGTAGAAGTCTCGAAAGCACATTTCGAACTCCACTCATCACTTTTTAATGATTAGAAAGGTGCTCCCTATGTTGGAATATGGGATTTAGAAGATAACCTACAGTCAAATATAAAATAATAATAAAAGTGAGACAAAGGAACACATAATTTATAATTTAAATAAATTAAAAATTACTTACCAACAACATGCAAGTCCGTGTGTAATTGGAAAGCCCATCAATTATCAATAATCTTCTAATAGTCTACATAATAGCAACAATTTTGTTTGATGGTCAATTTTGCTCTATCCATGGCTTCATATATAAAACCCACCGTGGGCTTTTCATCCCCATCTACAAGTCTAAGCACCTTTAGAAGTGGTTCTTGAACTTTTAAAACATCTGCAGCCTTGGTCCAAAAATCTTTACTTTGTATAATTTTTTTCGCTTCTTTTGCATCATCCTTTTTGGACCATTTGCTATGCTTCCACTCTTGAGAATAAAACATATCCTATAAAGCAATCTTATGTTTAACAATGCTTTCCAAAGTAATGAAATTGGTGGCAAAGCGTGTGATGACAGGACGTAACAACTCTCTACCTCCTATGAATCTCTTCATGAAATCAACGACCCAATTAGAGTTGTAAATAAAGTGTGTGATTACTTTTGCAGAATCCAACACCTTTGCCACACTTTTTTTCTTTCCAATATCCTCTAACATAAGATCAAAACAATGAGTTGCACATCCTGTCCAATACAGTTTCTCTACTTTTTGCATGAGTTTGTAACCAACTACCTTTATTGCAGCTTCGTTATCAGTTACAATTTGCACAACATATTCTTCTCCAATTTCATCCACTACTTTGTCCATGAGGCCCAAGGAATAATCAGCTGTCCTATTAGGTACATCAGTTACATCCACAGACTTTTGAAAAATTGTTCCACGATTGCTATGCACAAGAAAATTAACAATATGTTTTCTTGTGGGCCCAGACCATCCATCACACATAATTGTAACACCTCTCTCAGCCCAACTAGATTTATGAGATTTTATCCAATTTTGTAAAGCTTCATACTCCATTGGTAAATAAACTTCAGTTACCTGTTTAATAATAAATAACAAACAAAAACTATTAACAAGCGTCTTAATAATTTATTTATTTTTAAACATAGAAAGAGTTTTTTTCAAACTTTAAGTTAGAGGTTTACTTCATAAGAACTAGGTAGCTTTGTTCCTTTTCCAACCTCTCTTGCAATATCCAACATTAGTTCTAGCCATTTAGAATTAACAACATTAGTGGGCACCGGAGTGAACAATACAAACTGGCTAATGTTCTTTCTAATTTTTTTCTTTGCTTTTGTCAAGAATCTAGAGGAGAGTTTGGATTGTATGTTGCCTTTGGTCTTATGAAGATCCACATCTATGTCTAATAATTGAACTTCTGGAGATGATATATTAATCCATTTCCTACCTGTACTAGCCTCACGAACACTATGACTTTGTCAAGAAAAACCAGGAGGAGGTGCAACCTCCATAATTTGTCGAGCATAACCATATCTAGGTTCTCCTCATCGTTTTCATCATCATCATACTTACTGGCTCTAATTTGTTCTGTCAATTCCTCCGTCATCTTCCTTTTGTCAAGATTTTTGTACTCATAATTATTCAAATGATCCATCACTAGTGTCCGAACTTCACCACTGACATTAGCACAAGGTGCTACTTGACCTTTCAAATGGGCAAAATGTTGCTTCAACCTAGTTATACCACCATTTAGCTCTTTTCCACAAAATATACACCTAATTTTATGCCTAGTATTTTCTAGTGGAATTCCAAATTTCTAACCAATATCATCACTTGGAGGTTTTCCACTAGAACCACCTCCGTGCACCATTATAACTTTGACAAATATTGTAATTCTAATTTAGTTAGTAACAATAATACATTTAAAATAAAAATAAAAAATCTAAAATATTAAACCTCTTTACTTTAAAAAAAAAAATTCTAAATCTTAAGCATTTACACCAAAACAAGACACAAATAAAAATAAAAAAACATACTACAAAAACATAGCACCCAAAAAACAAATAATGAACAATCACAAACATTGCCACTAACCTTGTTTGTGGATCCAAGCTTCTGACAGATGAAGATCTTGATTTGAATATTTATTTTTCTTGTTTTTTTTTCCCTTGCTCAACTGAGGAAAATATATATATATATATATATTAATATAAACAGAGGTGTAGGTGTATAAACAAATAAATAGAAAAAAAATAAAAATAAAACCTAAACATTTACAATCTACAAATCCACCATAAACACACACACATTCATGTACCTGAGTACCTCTCTCTTCTTATTCATTTCAATCTCCCATATCATAATATAACCATAAACATTCCTATCCTCTCTCTCTCTCTCTCTCTCTCTCTCTCTCTCTCTCTAAAAGATGCAGAATAGTGGCCTTTCCAGCTAAACCCAGACAAATACGAAACATAAAAACATAAACAAAAAAAAAGAAAAAGAAAAAATCGAAATACAAAACAGAAACAGAGCATAGCAAAACCCACAACAACTCGCCAAAAACAGAGCACAACAACAGCACAAATTACAACTTGCAAGTTGCAATTTAGGGAGACAATCCTTCTTTAAAGAAGCTTGAAGGTTAAAGTGAACTCCACAGCCCAAAGAAGCTTAGATCTATGGAGCCAAGCCACAAAGAAGTTTGATTATGAAATGTGAACTGTAAATCTGTAACTGGTAGCAAATTTATGGTTTGTGAAAGTATGAAATTCCTTGAAGAAGACAAAGCACTTGAAGTGAAAGGTCTGAGTGAGTGATGTATATGATTGGTTATTCTTTTCTTTTCTGCAATTAGTTTTGCTTTTGCAGATTCTCTGCTCCAATTTCATTTGTATCGACAATTATTTTTGTTTTTGCAGAAGGTTCTCTACTCCAATTGCATCCATACCAACGATGGCAAATCTATATCGGACTGTATCGCTCCATGTATCAAATTCAGGCCGATACGTACCAAGACTCAGATGCTAAGACTATGAATTTCATTCTTACCGATATACCGGTCCATATGCGAATCGGCGCTCTGATTTTCCGGTACGAATCAGCCGATACGTATATTTAGATCTATGGTCGCATATATCTCAAGATTCACACACACTTTGTCATGACCCGAACCCGCCCCCGTGGGTTGAGGACATAATCGGCCAGTAATCATGAGATTACCTACGGCCTCAAACCAAACCTAATGTATATTAACAGAGTTAATGGGGGCTAAACAAAAGCAGTTTTAAACTTTGTCCATAGAGCTGTGCTTACATGGCACATCATAACAAACCATACATATGCATAGTAATAACTCACAACAAAATATGTACTACACAAGGTTCTGTACATACAGGATCATATAAGTCTAGGTCAACCCAAGAAAACTATATACAAAATATTCAAAGACTTCGCCCACATGACAAAATAAAACAGAATGACAAAAAGGCGAAAACATGTCTCGTGCGTGAGACGCAAGGGCTGACTCTTCAAAACCTTTGTTGTTCCTCACTGTAGACACCCCATTTTTGACTGCCCTCAAGACTTGGGCACTACTGATGGTTTACTTGGTGTTGGAAGGTGTGCAGGGCACAGGTCCAGTTTCTTCGGCAAGGAGAGAGGCGAATCTCAGCTTCACACCCCATTTTGAACCAAAGCTATTTTGACTGGTTTTTAGACCTCGAAACCCTCTCTTTCAAAACATTTTTGAAATAAAGTTTCTACGATGTTCCGAAGCTCACATTTTGTCAAACGTTGTGCTTTTCGGTAAACCGGGCAAGGACAAAGTGGAAGTGAATGAAAGAGAGATGAAATCTTTGAAAAATCTTTCAAAACACCTTACTTAGGGGTTTGAAGTTGAAGAAAAGAGGAGAAGAGAGGAGAAACCAAGTTGGAGAAGAAGTTCGGCAAGGATCCGGATAGAAGGGAGTCGAGCAACCCTCGCTGAATTGAGCTTATTTGTCTATACACTTGGAGTTAAGTTATGAGGCTACCACCATTGGAAAGAAGACTTCCGGGGCTTCATTTTGCACTTAAGAATCTTTCAAAGCCAAGTCCGGGTGGGGGAGATATGATTGGTTGAAGTTGGGCATCATCCCGGTTGGATCGAATCTGCGCGGCTTCACCAAAATGGGCATAACTTTTTCCACAAGAGGAATTTTAATGCAAGGTTTGCGCCATTGGAAAGCTAACTTCTGGGGCTTCAATCTAGACACCCACCGGCACTTTTTGACCTTATCGGCCACCAATCGGCCATACATTTAGCCGACCGGCCAAATAAATGGCCGACCGGCCAGTAAAAGTAGCCGACCGGCCAAATTTGCTAGCCGACGACCTTCCGAAGTATTCTACAGATTGAATAGATGCCAGTTGTGCCAGCTGGAATGCACAGACTCTGCTCCCCATGCACATGTGTGGCTGTTTTGCACCCTTTGCACCCTTTTTGACCCTCTTTTGCACCCTTTGCTCAAAGCTTCTTGAGGAAGCTTTAACCCTTTGTCTTGGCTTCCTCAAGAAGCTTGCACCCTTAGCTTAGTTTCTCTTAGAAGCTTGACTCTTTTGACCCTTTTGTTTAGCTTCTCTTAGAAGCTTCAAGCCATTATCTTGTCTATATAATGAGCCCCTCCTCCTCCATTGTTTTGGTTCAGCAAAATCAGACCTAATACACATATATTCTGATATATACACTTTCTCTCTCTATATTTCCCTCTCTCTCTTCATTGTGTGTGTGTTTAAGGGCCAAAAGTGTGATTTCTTCTTAGTTTTGCACCAAGGCACACACCATTACACCTTGCTTCAACCTTGAGGGGCTTAGAGGGTTGATTCTTGAGTTTTTGGGCTGGTTTTGATCAGAGGAGAGTGGCTGCACCTGTTGTTCATCAAAGGTTCTTCAAGGGTAATCTTTTTACTTTAGATTCCCCAATCTTGCACAAGCTTTTAGCCTATCTTTTTTTCTGTTTTGAGCTTTGTGTATAACATAAAAAAATCTTGTATTTGCATGCTTAAGATCTTTCATTAAGACCACTTTGGTGTTTGGGGTTGTTTGACCCCTCTTAGGCCTTGTTTGGCCTCATATTTGTGCATTTTTTGTAAGTTTCGGGACCACCTTGTATTGGCCCTCCCACCACTGAAATCTTGAGGGATTTCAGTGGTGGGGGTGATGTTTTGAGGTCCTAAGAAGGAGAGGGGTGATCCTCTCCTTTGTTGTCTTGTTTACTAGCATGTTTGGCCCTTCAAAGGAGCCCTTATTTGCACACTTCTTAAGCTCGGTTCAGACATTTTTCAGTGGGTTTTAGGACCCCCATAAGCCATTTCCAGAGTTGTTTTGGCCTTGTTGAATGTCCATCATGTATGTGCTTAATAACCTCTTGTATAGCCCTCTAAAGGAGCTCATCATTTTTGCATGTATTGGCTTCATTTCAGTGGTTATTTGGGCATATTTTTGCATGTTTTATTCACTGATTTTTGATGGTTTGGTCAGATTTCATATGCTTCACATACATGCCATACAACTCATGCTTACTAGCCTATGTTGCATGTTGTTTTGGCCAAGCATGTTAGCTTATTTTGGCCACATTTCATACATGTTTTAGCATTATTTTGGGCTGCATAGGGACTGTTTGTGGCTGTCTTCATCATTCGAGCATCGCTTTGCATGTTTATAGTGTATTGCATTTCACTAGCTTTAGTGCTTGAGTCCTTAACAATGCATTACATGAGTGTTTGCATGCTTTGGAGTCATTTTGGAGTCATTTGGCATGCCATTTCAGATCTGGAACATGCACCATTGTATGCCATATTTCCTCCTTGCAATGTTTTGGTAGAGTTGTATTTTTGTGCCCTAAGCTTGGTTAATGCATTGTGCATGCATTCCATATATTTTGTTGCCTCATTTGCATTATCATGGCCACTGATTTTGGCATGCTTGAGAGCTACCCATGTTAGTTTAAGTCCATCTTTGCATGTTGTTGCATGCTAATTAGGTTATATGTTGTTACATGCTTGCCTATTCTCACATGTTGATACATGTTCGCATATTGCATGTTCACATGCTCATGTTGCATGCTTAGCTTGCATGTTTAGGTTGCATATCATAGCATGCATCTCTTGCCTCTTGAATTGATTATGATAGAGGTTGGGGCCCATTATTTGTTTTATGCATTTCATTTCATATTGAAATTGCACATCTTGACTCTTTGGCCATCATGCATGGAAATGCGTGATTGGTGGCCAGAGAGCCAGAGACCATCCTCCTTTGAGTCATGAATATGATAAGGAGGGTGGTGGTGCAAACATTGCTTTGGAAATGCATTACCATGCACTGCTTGTCTACTGTTGCTGTCAAAACTGTCTTCTGCAGGAATTGTTTGCCGACCGGCAGTATATAGTGCCGACCGGCCATTTATGTGTGGCCGATGAACTCATGAGCAGCCGATGAACATTCTACATGGCCGGTGGCCATTTCATCCAGCCGATGATGATCCTCAGTGTGCAGGGGACATTTCCTGAGACTTTGGAAGTTTTCCAGAGAAGCAGGACAGTAAAAACAGAGGCAACAGTGGTATGGTGCGGGTTTTTCGGGCAAGATGGACTGAAGCATGCATCATTCGCGCATCCCGAGGCGGGGGCTGTGGCCACCTTTCTTCTTTTCTTTACATTTATTTGTTAAGTAATTAGAAGTTTTGTAATAATTTATTCTGTATTTGGACTGTACTATTTGGACTGTATATTCTTTTGGCCCCTCCGAGTGAGGGCGCAATTGTAATAAGTGTGGGTGTGTGTGTGCATGTCTTCTAACTCCCACTTCTTGCTCCCTTTTATTTACCTGCTTACGATGGTAGATTAGGGCATATTTAAATTAGCATACCTTATGCAATAGCATGCGTGCATCCATGCATTTGTTTTGCATGCACCGGGCTCGGTACATCATACTAACTGCATCTGTATTTCGATTCCAAATTGAATACGTGTTAGTTGTAGCATTTCACATGTCATTGTAGATAGCCGAGCCTGTCTAGATTGCATCTTTGCCTGTGTTGCATTAGCCATCTTAACATGAACTAGGATCATGCATATGATTACTAACTAGTTTCTGTTTTGGCTTGGAGTACTAGGTGAGCTTTTATGCTTTAGCATCCTTGCATGCGTGTGAGTGTTGCCATGACAGTATGATTACCATGAGGCTAGCTGCTTATGTGATATAACTGCTTGAATGCCTGTGGATGGAGGTTGAATCACCTAAATTGGAATAATGCATTAAAACTGCGAGTTTTAAGCCCACTAGATAGTGGCAAAACCATCTTTTCTAAAGGCCCACTTGAGGGTGGCAAAACCTGCACTTTAGCCTACTTGCGAGTAGCAAATTATTTTCAAAACAAACATGAAATGTTTTGTTCCAATTTAGGCGATTTGGTCTATACTTGTTTGCTGTGCGCATAACATAGTAATTCTAGGCTAATAACCGGAATAAGAACACGTAATGTTTTCAAAACAAGATATCACGGTTAGTAGAGGCCGATCTTCGGATCGGGCGAGAGGGGGTGCTCATAGCTAACCTTCCCCAATCGTACCCAAGTTCCCAAGCCGAGGCAACTTTGGTGATGACGGACACGTGGCCTTTGGCACCGAGTCAGGGTTTCCTAAATTTCCCCATTAAAAAAATATTTAGGTGGCGACTCTGTATCTGGCAAAGCAGTCCATGTTTGGCACTTCTTTTCAAAATCTGTTTTCTCAAAACGATTTGCCAGATTTGGACTCTTTGGTTCAGATTAAGAACTGTAACACAAATCGAGTCCGAACTGTAGCGAGGTCCCCCGCGGGCTTGTTACAGTTTCTGGCGACTCTGCTGGGGAATTTAGAGAGCTTGACTCGAACTCGTGATATCCTACTTTGATTTCATTTATGTGTCTCTTTGCATTGCATGTGCATTGGTGCGCCTAGGACACCGTGTTTGCCATCTGTCATTCCTGAACGGTTTGCTGGAGGCTTGTCTTGTCAAGGCACGACCATAAGGCTGACCGGTTATGGGCTCTGATAGTATGGGAACACAAACCCTGGTTTTACCGGGGCACCCTTTTTGACCATTCGACCTAGTGCATATCGGAATCCATAGTGACCATTCCAAACTAGGACAGGTCGCTTACCCGATGTTAGGTTGTTTGAAACCGCCGCGTGCATAGTGAAACCCTAGCTCCTGACAAAATAGGACAGGGAAACCCTACCCCAACATAGGGGTGTTTTGGCTCTCTTTTACTTGCTAATGTGCTTTTAGAGTGTATCTCTACAGGGAATGCATATACCAGTTTGCGAGTCTGGGTATCCGGCCTGAGGGCACCAGTATCAGTGTTTTTGAGAATCAGTTATATCTGCGGTTATCAGATTCAGATTTGGGGCAGTGATTTCGGGGAACAGTGATCAGTAATAGAATACAGTCGTTCAGCTTTGCTCATATCCGTTCCAGTGAAGTTGAGCTGAGATGCTGTCTGTTTTCTCTTTTGCTAGGTAGTCCTGGAACTATAGCTTCAGAAGGCTCCACTATCCCCCGGGTACATTGGATTTGTGCTGATAGACTTTGTCAGGTCAGAGGCTCAGTTCAAGGGTAATCAGGGCCAGAGAAGGCTAGTCAGACATAGACCACCAGTACCACAGCTACCAGATCAGTGATCTTTGAGCAGTTGGGTAGAGATTTCCGAACTTACAGCAGGCACAGATATACCGGTTGCTCAGTTAGACCAGGACAATATGTCGAGTCTGGAAGAGATGGTGCGCCAACTCCAGGATAGTATGAAAGCCATGCAGCAAGACGCTATCCGTCAAGCAGAATCCGCCAAGCAATAGGCTGTGGTCATAGCCCAACAGGCAGAGACAATTGCCAGGCTAGGGCAGCAAACCGAAGTATCTACTTCACACCAGGCTCCTCCCCCACCAAGAGTTCCCATACTCGGGGAGGCAACCCATGTCCAGGATGATACGGACATTCTAGTCGGGCCGGCTCCGCCCCCGATTCTACCCCAACTATCCAAGACACCCATCAACCTACCAGACCCTCTCTTTGAGTTCAAGACGGACCCCACAGCATTGAAAGTGAGCAAGCTTGAGAAATTGTTCAAAAAGTCTCAGAGGGCCCACTCTATTCCTGATATAGAGGATGGTTATACCAACTCAGTGGTGACATTACCGGATCGGTTCAAGATGCCATATATCGATCGATTCGATGGCTCTGGAGACCCAATGGTGCACCTCCACCTGTTTTCTGATATTCTGAGACCAATGGGTTTGACCACAGCCCAAAAATTGTCACTATTCGGCCGAACCCTGTCTGGGATAGCCGCAATCTGGTATGCGAAATTGGAGAACTCTGTGAAACAGAACTGGGAAGAGATGGCTGAGGCCTTCAGTGATCAATACTCCTACAACACACAGATTGAGGTCACCACTCGTGATCTTGAAGTCACCCGCCAAGGGCCAAAGGAGGGTTTCTCAGAGTTCGTGACGAGATGGAGAGCAAAGGCCTCAATGATGACTACAAAACCTTCCGACAAAGATCAGATCAGGATGATTGTTCGGAATCTGCATGGCAAGTTGCTGCAAAAGATGGTCGTTCTACCTCTGTTTACCTTTCCAGCCCTTCATGACATGGGGGTTCAAATCGAGGATGCCATCAAACAAGGGATCTTTGCAGAAGATAATGAGCCTTTGAAGAGGAATGTTGCTCGCAGTCCCAATGCTACTACTGATGGTAGCACAGCTGCGAAATGCTCAGAAGTAGGTACTATCACCACCTCCCTCAATGGCCAAAAACCAACCACTTCAACTCAGCCCCAAACCCGAAAATTCCATCCTCTTTACATGAGTCTCTCTCAAGCTTTGAAAAAGCTGCGAGAAGAAGGGCACCTAGAACTCCTAGAAGCCCAACCCCTTCCAAACCCACTCCCAGCCAGGCATAACCCTTCCAAGTACTGTATGTACCATCAGCAGCGCGGTCATGGCACCGACCGCCTTCGTCATGAGATCCAAAATCTCATTGACAACCAAACGATAGCTCCACCTTCAGACCCCAATGACCAAATACCTCATCCACATCTCAATCTAATCCACACACTGGCCGTCCCTTACGACCCCAGCGTATATATCACCCCAGCCCATTTGCCCAAACCGAAGGTGTTTATCCCAGAGAGCCTGGACTTATGCATGATGGGTGCATCTGAACCCCAATCATCTCAAACCCATGAACCCACTACTTCTGAGCTGATGAGGATGATCGAAGATCTTCAGAGAACTGTGGCAGATCTGGCCTTTGGAGTTTTGGCTCCGTCATCAACCGCATCACATACTAGGGAGTTCATGTCAAAAGGCTCCTTAACCTTGGGACGGGCTGCATTGGGAGAAGGCCAATCTCTTAGCAAAGTGGAGGCCAGTGATAAGAGCAAGGCAGGGGCAAGCATTAGTCCCCATGAACATCTTCAGTTGGCTGTTGAGGCTTTGAAAGTCGAGGGATTGAACGAAGAGCAAGTCCTCGCAGTTATGGCAAAAACTGTGGATGACCCTTTCGCCACTCAAGTCGGGGGCAGTTTGAATCAAGGGGCAAGCCGGGAGAAGGGTCGTCATGTCAAGACTGTTCCTTTCAGCTCTAACCCTACTCTCGAAAAAGATCAGCAAACCCGGCTAGCACCTGCCGACCTCTTTGTTGGCGCATCTTCTTCAAACCCCCGAACATCGGACTATCTACCTCGGGGCCAGAGGGTATTCACCCCACTGAACATGTCTCTATCAGTGGCCTTGAGGGTCCTGATTAAAAAGGGGTACCTGAAACCCCTGGAGCCGCGACCACTGCCAGATAGACTTCCTCCCTCCCATGATTCGGCCAAGTACTGTGCCTTTCATCAGCAGGTCGGCCATGTCACCGATAAGTGTTTCCGTCTTCGCCACGAAATACAAGATTTGTTTGACAACAAGGTCATTGCCGCACCAGCTCAGTAAAGTCTATCACCACTGGATCAGTGAACTTGGGGGATAGTACGAATATGTGATCAGGGGATGAACCACTTGCGGGCGGCACTCAATTTACTCCGGATGTGGCGTTTGGCACGCATTGCTTTTAGCATTTGCGAATTCTAGTTTTGTACTTTCTGACTTAGGTATTGGGTCAGTCTTGTCATTTTGTATTGAGTCAGTCTTTTCATACTGAGTCAGTCGGGGTCTGTCTTGTTGTATCGAGTCAGTCCTGTGTTGTCAGAGTCGGGTGATTTCGGGGGTGTTACCTCAGACATCACTTGCTTGTTTTGTGTTTGTCTTTTTGCTTCCTTTCGAGTCTGTTTCTGCCTTGGAGCCAGTTATGCCAACAGATCTGAATGGGACAGCAGTGATTTTCACACTCTTGTGTTTGCTTCTGCCGTGTGCCAGTTGTGCCAGAAATTCTAAATGAGATGGCAGTATTTGATAAGAACTCTGTCTTTTCTGTGCCTTGAAATTATTGCATTGACCTAAGTTTTTCAAAACCTTTTTGAACACTGCGGTGAAAACAAAGAGGGAGGAATTCCTCGGGATTTGCAAAACTTTGATCAAATTGAGAGAAAGAGAGGCGTGCTAAGCCCTTAATGAATGAAATCATGCTTGTTAGTGTGAGTACTGAGAAGGACCCTAGCTTTGATCCAGATTGGTCCTACACTGTCTTCAGCGCGAGCGATTTGTCGCTTTCTTAAAAACTTTCAAAAAAAAAATATTTTGCGCGGTCCTGCGAAGACATGTGTGGAATCGCTCTTGAGATTGTGCAGCTTAGGATCACTCTCGGCCTCGAGACTCAACCCCTTTGCTTTCAAACCTTGAACTTGGATTCAGAACGTTCAAAGGACAATCATGATGGGAGGCATGTGTGGCCAGATTTGAAGCAGCCCTCGAACAAGAGGCACCAAAGTCAGATCAAGAGGATCAGATGTCGTCAAAAGAAACTTGCAAAGCTAGATCAGAAGCACCCCTCGAACTAAGGGCCAAAAAATATCCGATGTGCTCGAAGAGCCAAAGGTGGATCTTTCTGCAAATCAATACAACAGCCACTCTCCTAGATACAGAGGGCTTCAATCTCAAAACCATTTGGCATGGACTTGTTACACTTTTACCCTTTGAGAGGCTCGCTGGGCCGAAAATCCGGAAGGGCGACCCAGGCAAAAGTTAGGGCAAGAGAAAAATACAAAAAAAGAAAAAAAAAATGCAAAAAATATACAAAAAAGAAAAATGCAAAAAAAAGAAGAAAAAAAAATGAAAAAATGAAAAAATTGAAAAGAAAGAAGAACAAAGCTCGCAAGGTCGAAAACCTGCAATAGGCGCCTTGGCAAAAGATTAGAGCATAAAAAGGAGAGGTTAATACCCGAGTGTACCTTAACCCCGAACTACGTAAGGCTTGATTCCCATCTTTGGGATACGTAGGCAACTTCATTCTGAAGTCCAGCCGCAAAACACTTCAAATTCGATTATGTCCATGTGATGGTTCTGGTCTTTGTCATTCACTGTATCCGAGGGTTTGGTTGTGTTCATCACTCTGAGGACTGCCTACAATGCGCTGCGGTGCCATTCAAACAAGGGGCAACTTTCCGTTGCCATTCAATGCACCGCGGTGCTGTTCAAACAAGGGGCAACTTTCCGTTGCCATGCAGCTCTCTTCAAGCAAGGGGCAATTTTCCTTCAGATCCGAGGTGGTGCATCTCGAGAGTAGGTTTCATGCTCGCCCAGCAGTGGCCGTTTGCAAAAACAATTTTTGAGAATTTTTACTAAAGTTGACTATTTTCTCGAAAATTGTTCCATCTTTTTCAAAAACTGGACCATTTCTTGGACCCAAAAAAGGAAAATTTTCAGTGCTCATAGCCTAACTTGCATGATCTTCAAATCAAAAATCGAACAAATATGTTAATCTAACTCTCATGTCGGTCAAAATTACTTTAGCAAAAGCTCAAAAATAAAAAAAATGGTCAAAATGATGAACTAGGGGCATAGTTGAGTCAGGCTTCCTGTCTTTTCCCCATTGTCAACATACTCGCCAAGAAGGGCACTCTACCTGCCAGAAGAGGGCACAACTGAAGTCAACAACAAAGGGCAGAAAGCTCTCTCATCCTCCAAACAACGAGGTATCAGGCCAAGTGCGAAGCACGCACTGGAATGGGCCCAGATATTCCATTCCCTCATCTGGACAGATCTAACCACGTCCAAACTCCCCAGCAGGGCATCATCAACCAATGTCAGCCACAGATTTGCTACACACCCAATCGTAACGCAGCCCCTCTGTGGAAGAATCTCACTGTTGTGAACAAACGAAGAATCTATCTGAATGCTAGGGGCAAGAGCCCGCAACTTCTTGTTTATCCACCAACCACCCAGGGGAGGGATGAAAAATGCGAGATTGAAGAATAGAGAGATGTGCGATGAGAGAAAAGGTGAGCAAAAGGGTTTTTGAGAGAAAAACCGAGCCTGAGGGCCGAGTGATGTGAGAATCACAAATGAGAAAGGGTGGGAAATAATACCCGGAGAAACTGGCTCCTCGTGTATTGAGAGGTCTCTCGTCTTTGTAATACGTCTGTGTGTCGTGTCTTTTGTTTTGTTTGTCTCGATTCTTGCTTTGAGTCATTCTGAGCGTGTCTCGATGTGTCTAGGTTGTGTGCCTTTTATTTCCTTGTTGAGTCGTTTTGCTGTGTTCAGTCGTAGGCTCAATACCTGGTCGATAACTCATCTCTCGATTTCAAAAAAATCATCTTGTGCTCAGAGTGCTATGCCATTCTCCACATTTGTGCAAAAAAGGAATTTGTTCTTTCAAAAACTACAGGGTTCAACCCAGGTCGTGTGAGAACAGTAGAACCAGGACCTATCTGAAGCTATAATGGTTCCGAACTGCCAAGCAAAAGAAAAGAGGGAAAATTGAAGCATCTGAGTGTGTTTCATCTTCAGCAAATTTCGTGATTGTACTCCGGATGTACCTCTTCAGGCCTTGTCAATGCTACCGAAGTATGAGTGCGCCTCTACCTTAAGTGTAAGCCTGCTTCAAGTCAGAATGGCAAGTAAAGCAGCAGCAGATGTTATCTCTTGCCAATATGAACAAGGTATACCCTTTTCGAGCTAAGTGTGTTGCAAAACCCTCTGAGAGGTAAATCGGAGACACCAGAGTACATATTTGATACTCCTTTATTGCATAGAATATGAACTTTCATATACACTGTTGTTGCATGTGTGCCGCACATCGTTATGATTCATGCATAAAATATGCTTGCTTTCAAAATTGCATGGAAAATGCCCCCATACTTGCATAGAAGATGCATTTTATCGCACTTTCTTGTGCATCTTATCTCACTCGCACTATCTCGTGCACTTACACTTTGTATCTCACTTGCACTGTCATGTGCATCTTGTGGTTGTATCTCACTCGCGCTGTTTAGCGTATCGCACTGTCTAGTGCATTTCAAATCACTCGCGCTGTTTAGCGTATCGCACTGTCTAGTGCATTTCAAATCACTCGCGCTGTTTAGCGTATCGCACTGTGTAGTGCATTTCAAAATCATTCGCGATGTTTAGCGTATCGCACTGTCTAGTGCATTTCAAATCACTCGCGCTGTTTAGCGTATCGCACTGTTTAGTGCATTTCAAAATCATTCGCGCTGTTTAGCGTATCGCACTGTTTTGTGCATCACATCATCGCGCTATCTTGCGCACCTTCATCGCACTGTCTTGTGCATTACATTTCATTCGCGCTATTTTGCGTATCGCGCTATTTTGTGCATCTCACTGCATTTTGCATTACATCTCATTCGCGCTATTTTGCGCATCGCACTGTTTTG
Organism: Camellia japonica; assembly: GCA_030407325.1. Lineage (NCBI taxonomy): Eukaryota > Viridiplantae > Streptophyta > Magnoliopsida > Ericales > Theaceae > Camellia > Camellia japonica. Next base: position 43,274,170 of record JAPPVO010000003.1, on the reverse strand, counting down.
TGCAATTCATCATTCGCGCTATTTTGCGCATCGCACTATTTTGTGCACCTTACTTGCATTTTGCATCCATTCAATTGCGCTATTTTGCGCATCGCACCGTCTTGTGCACTCAATCGCACTGTTTTGTGCATCGCATCATCACGCTATCTTGCGCACCTCCATCGCACTGTCTTGTGCACACACGCTTTCTTACATCGCACTGTCTTGTGCACACACGCTTTCTTACATCGCACTGTCTTGTGCACACACGCTTTCTTGCGCATCGCACTATCTTGTGCACTTACATGCTATATCTCACTCGCACTATCTTGTGCATTCCATTACACTCGCGCTGTTTAGCGTATCACACTGTTCTGTGCAATTCACTTTCGCTTTTTTTTTTGCGCATCGCACTGTTTTGTGCATCTATGCCACATCGCACTCTCTTGTGCACCTGTATAGCACTGTTTTGTGCATTCACTCTTGCATTGCACTGTTTTGTGCATCTTGTTAGCACTGTCTTGTGCATTCCAACCTGTTTCGCACTGTTTTGTGCATCTCCTTAGCATTGTTTTGTGCACTCACTCTGCATCACATTGTCTTGTGCACACTGTGTTTTTGCATAAATCCTGAATTTTCAAACCGGCTTCGCGTAGCGTATAAGTCCAATTATCAAAGTCTTCCTGCATATTGTTTGCGTCCTGCCCCTAAACTACGCTGGTTTGATTCCTTGCAAAGGGATACGTAGGCAGCCTGCGGGCACAACCATTTATTTATCAGTATTTTGTTTGTTTGTCCAAGTCTTCGGCCTTGTCAAAAATGGGTCGTCCCTGGGCTTTGACATTCACTCCCGTCATTGTTATGACTTTCGAGTTCTGTCAAAGAGGGGCAACTGTAGACACCCCATTTTTGACTGCCCTCAAGACTTGGGCACTACTGATGGTTTACTTGGTGTTGGAAGGTGTGCAGGGCACAGGTCCAGTTTCTTCGGCAAGGAGAGAGGCGAATCTCAACTTCACACCCCATTTTGAACCAAAGCTATTTTGACTGGTTTTTAGACCTCGAAACCCTCTCTTTCAAAACATTTTTGAAATAAAGTTTCTACGATGTTCCGAAGCTCGCATTTTGTCAAACGTTGTGCTTTTCGGTAAACCGGGCAAGGACAAAGTGGAAGTGAATGAAAGAGAGATGAAATCTTTGAAAAATCTTTCAAAACACCTTACTTAGGGGTTTGAAGTTGAAGAAAAGAGGAGAAGAGAGGAGAAACCAAGTTGGAGAAAAAGTTCGGCAAGGATCCGGGTAGAAGGGAGTCGAGCAACCCTCGCTGAATTGAGCTTATTTGTCTATACACTTGGATTTAAGTTATGAGGCTACCACCATTGGAAAGAAGACTTCCGGGGCTTCATTTTTCACTTAAGAATCTCTCAAAGCCAAGTCCGGGTGGGGGAGATATGATTGGTTGAAGTTGGGCATCATCCCGGTTGGATCGAATCTGCGCGGCTTCACCAAAATGGGCATAACTTTTTCCACAAGAGGAATTTTAATGCAAGGTTTGCGCCATTGGAAAGCCAACTTCCGGGGCTTCAATCTGGACACCCACCGGCACTTTTTGACCTTATCGGCCACCAATCGGCCATACATTTAGCCGACCGGCCAAATAAATGGCCGACCGGCCAGTAAAAGTAGCCGACCGGCCAAATTTGCTAGCCGACGACCTTCCGGAGTATTCTACAGATTGAATAGATGCCAGCTGTGCCAGCTGGAATGCACAGACTCTGCTCCCCATGCACATGTGTGGCTGTTTTGCACCCTTTGCACCCTTTTTGACCCTCTTTTGCACCCTTTGCTCAAAGCTTCTTGAGGAAGCTTTGACCCTTTGTCTTGGCTTCCTCAAGAAGCTTGCACCCTTAGCTTAGCTTCTCTTAGAAGCTTGACTCTTTTGACCCTTTTGTTTAGCTTCTCTTAGAAGCTTCAAGCCATTATCTTGTCTATATAATGAGCCCCTCCTCCTCCATTGTTTTGGTTCAGCAAAATCAGACCTAATACACATATATTCTGATATATACACTTTCTCTCTCTATATTTCCCTCTCTCTCTTCATTGTGTGTGTGTTTAAGGGCCAAAAGTGTGATTTCTTCTTAGTTTTGCACCAAGGCACACACCATTACACCTTGCTTCAACCTTGAGGGGCTTAGAGGGTTGATTCTTGAGTTTTTGGGCTGGTTTTGATCAGAGGAGAGTGGCTGCACCTGTTGTTCATCAAAGGTTCTTCAAGGGTAATCTTTTTACTTTAGATTCCCCAATCTTGCACAAGCTTTTAGCCTATCTTGTTTTCTGTTTTGAGCTTTGTGTATAACATAAAAAAATCTTGTATTTGCATGCTTAAGATCTTTCATTAAGACCACTTTGGTGTTTGGGGTTGTTTGACCCCTCTTAGGCCTTGTTTGGCCTCATATTTGTGCATTTTTTGTAAGTTTCGGGACCACCTTGTATTGGCCCTCCCACCACTGAAATCTTGAGGGATTTCAGTGGTGGGGGTGATGTTTTGAGGTCCTAAGAAGGAGAGGGGTGATCCTCTCCTTTGTTGTCTTGTTTACTAGCATGTTGGCCCTTCAAAGGAGCCCTTATTTGCACACTTCTTGAGCTCAGTTCAGACATTTTTCAGTGGGTTTTAGGACCCCCATAAGCCATTTCCAGAGTTGTTTTGGCCTTGTTGAATGTCCATCATGTATGTGCTTAATAACCTCTTGTATAGCCCTCTAAAGGAGCTCGTCATTTTTGCATGTATTGGCTTCATTTCAGTGGTTATTTGGGCATATTTTTGCATGTTTTATTCACTGATTTTTGATGGTTTGGTCAGATTTCATATGCTTCACATACATGCCATACAACTCATGCTTACTAGCCTATGTTGCATGTTGTTTTGGCCAAGCATGTTAGCTTATTTTGGCTACATTTCATACATGTTTTAGCATTATTTTGGGCTGCATAGGGACTGTTTGTGGCTGTCTTCATCATTCGAGCATCGCTTTGCATGTTTATAGTGTATTGCATTTCACTAGCTTTAGTGCTTGAGTCCTTAACAATGCATTACATGAGTGTTTGCATGCTTTGGAGTCATTTTGGAGTCATTTGGCATGCCATTTCAGATCTGGAACATGCACCATTGTATGCCATATTTCCTCCTTGCAATGTTTTGGTAGAGTTGTATTTTTGTGCCCTAAGCTTGGTTAATGCATTGTGCATGCATTCCATATATTTTGTTGCCTCATTTGCATTATCATGGCCACTGATTTTGGCATGCTTGAGAGCTACCCATGTTAGTTTAAGTCCATCTTTGCATGTTGTTGCATGCTAATTAGGTTATATGTTGTTACATGCTTGCCTATTCTCACATGTTGATACATGTTCGCATATTGCATGTTCACATGCTCATGTTGCATGCTTAGCTTGCATGTTTAGGTTGCATATCATAGCATGCATCTCTTGCCTCTTGAATTGATTATGATAGAGGTTGGGGCCCATTATTTGTTTTATGCATTTCATTTCATATTGAAATTGCACATCTTGACTCTTTGGCCATCATGCATGGAAATGCGTGATTGGTGGCCCGAGAGCCAGAGACCATCCTCCTTTGAGTCATGAATATGATAAGGAGGGTGGTGGTGCAAACATTGCTTTGGAAATGCATTACCATGCACTGCTTGTCTCTGTTGCTGTCAAAACTGTCTTCTGCAGGAATTGTTTGCCGACCGGCAGTATATAGTGCCGACCGGCCATTTATGTGTGGCCGATGAACTCATGAGCAGCCGATGAACATTCTACATGGCCGGTGGCCATTTCATCCAGCCGATGATGATCCTCAGTGTGCAGGGGACATTTCCTGAGACTTTGGAAGTTTTCCAGAGAAGCAGGACAGTAAAAACAGAGGCAGCAGTGGTATGGTGCGGGTTTTTCGGGCAAGACGGACTGAAGCATGCATCATTCGCGCATCCCGAGGCGGGGGCTGTGGCCACCTTTCTTCTTTTCTTTGCATTTATTTGTTAAGTAATTAGAAGTTTTGTAATAATTTATTCTGTATTTGGGCTGTACTATTTGGACTGTATATTCTTTTGGTCCCTCCGAGTGAGGGCGCAATTGTAATAAGTGTGGGTGTGTGTGTGTATGTCTTCCAACCCCACGTCTTTCTTCCCTTTTATTTACCCGCTTATGATGGTAGATTAGGGCATATTTAAATTAGCATACCTTATGCTATAGCATGCGTGCATCCATGCATTTGTTTTGCATGCACCGGGCTCGGTACATCATACTAACTGCATCTGTATTTCAATTCCAAATTGAATACGTGTTAGTTGTAGCATTTCACATGCCATTGTAGATAGCCGAGCCTGTCTAGATTGCATCTTTGCCTGTGTTGCATTAGCCATCTTAACATGAACTAGGATCATGCATATGATTACTAACTAGTTTCTGTTTTGGCTTGGAGTACTAGGTGAGCTTTTATGCTTTAGCATCCTTGCATGCGTGTGAGTGTTGCCATGACAGCATGATTACCATGAGGCTAGTTGCTTATGTGATATAACTGCTTGAATGCCTGTGGATGGAGGTTGAATCACCTAAATTGGAATAATGCATTAAAACTGTGAGTTTTAAGCCCACTAGATAGTGGCAAAACCATCTTTTCTAAAGGCCCACTTGAGGGTGGCAAAACCTGCACTTTTAGCCTACTTGCGGGTAGCAAACCATTTTCAAAACAAACATGAAATGTTTTGTTCCAATTTGGGCGATTTGGTCTATACTTGTTTGCTGTGCGCACAACATAGTAATTCTAGGCTAATAACCGGAATAAGAACACGTAATGTTTTCAAAACAAGATATCACGGTTAGTAGAGGCCGATCTTCGGATCGGGCGAGAGGGGGTGCTCATAGCTGACCTTCCCCAATCGTACCCAAGTTCCCGAGCCGAGGCAACTTTGGTGATGACGGACACGTGGCCTTTGGCACCGAGTCAGGGTTTCCTAAATTTCCCCATTAAAAAAATATTTAGGTGGCGACTCTGTATCTGGCAAAGCAGTCCATGTTTGGCACTTCTTTTCAAAATCTGTTTTCTCAAAACGATTTGCCAGATTTGGACTCTTTGGTTCAGATTAAGAACCGTAACACAAATCGAGTCCGAACTGTAGCGAGGTCCCCCGCGGGCTTGTTACAGTTTCTGGCGACTCTGCTGGGGAATTTAGAGAGCTTGACTCGAACTCGTGATATCCTACTTTGATTTCATTTATGTGTCTCTTTGCATTGCATGTGCATTGGTGCGCCTAGGACACCGTGTTGCCATCTGCATTCCTGAACGGTTTGCTGGAGGCTTGTCTTGTCAAGGCATGACCATAAGGCTGACCGGTTATGGGCTCTGCCAGTATGGGAACACAAACCCCGGTTTTACCGGGGCACCCTTTTTGACCATTCGACCTAGTGCATATCGAAATCCATAGTGACCATTCCAAACTAGGACAGGTTGCTTACCCGATGTTAGGTTGTTTGAAACCGCTGCGTGCGTAGTGAAACCCTAGCTCCTGACAAAATAGGACAGGGAAACCCTACCCCAACATAGGGGTGTTTTGGCTCTCTTTTACTTGCTATGTGCTTTTAGAGTGTATCTCTACAGGGAATGCATATACCAGTTTGCGAGTCTGGGTATCCGGCCTGAGGGCACCAGTATCAGTGTTTTTGAGAATCAGTTATATCTGCGGGTATCAGATTCAGATTTGGGGCAGTGATTTCGGGGAACAGTGATCAGTAATAGAATACAGTCGTTCAGCTTTGCTCATATCCGTTCCAGTGAAGTTGAGCTGAGATGCTGTCTGTTTTCTCTTTTGCTAGGTAGTCCTGGAACTATAGCTTCAGAAGGCTCCACTATCCCCCGGGTACATTGGATTTGTGCTGATAGACTTTGTCAGGTCAGAGGCTCAGTTCAAGGGTAATCAGGGCCAGAGAAGGCTAGTCAGACATAGACCACCAGTACCACAGCTACCAGATCAGTGATCTTTGAGCAGTTGGGTAGAGATTTCCGAACTTACAGCAGGCACAGATATACCGGTTGCTCAGTTAGACCAGGACAATATGTCGAGTCTGGAAGAGATGGTGCGCCAACTCCAGGATAGTATGAAAGCCATGCAGCAAGACGCTGTCCGTCAAGCAGAATTCGCCAAGCAACAGGCTGTGGTCATAGCCCAACAGGCAGAGACAATTGCCAGGCTAGAGCAGCAAACCGAGTATCTACTTCACACCAGGCTCCTCCCCCCAAGAGTTCCGATACTCGGGAGGCAACCCATGTCCAGGCAGATACGGACATTCCAACGGGCCGGCTCCGCCCCCGATTCTACCCCAGCTATCTAAACACCCATCAACCTACCAGACCCTCTCTTTGAGTTCAAGACGGACCCCACAGCATTGAAAGTGAGCAAGCTTGAGAAATTGTTCAAAAAGTCTCAGAGGGCCCACTCTATTCCTGATATAGAGGATGGTTATACCGACTCAATGGTGACATTACCGGATCGGTTCAAGATGCCATATTGATCGATTCGATGGTTCTGGAGACCCAATGGTGCACCTCCACCTGTTTTCTGATATTCTGAGACCAATGGGTTTGACCACAGCCCAAAAATTGTCACTATTCGGCCGAACCCTGTCTGGGATAGCCGCAATCTGGTATGCGAAATTGGAGAACTCTGTGAAACAGAACTGGGAAGAGATGGCTGAGGCCTTCAGTGATCAATACTCCTACAACACACAGATTGAGGTCACCACTCGTGATCTTGAAGTCACCCGCCAAGGGCCAAAGGAGGGTTTCTCAGAGTTCGTGACGAGATGGAGAGCAAAGGCCTCAATGATGACTACAAAACCTTCCGACAAAGATCAGATCAGGATGATTGTTCGGAATCTGCATGGCAAGTTGCTGCAAAAGATGGTCGTTCTACCTCTGTTTACCTTTCCAGCCCTTCATGACATGGGGGTTCAAATCGAGGATGCCATCAAACAAGGGATCTTTGCAGAAGATAATGAGCCTTTGAAGAGGAATGTTGCTCGCAGTCCCAATGCTACTACTGATGGTAGCACAGCTGCGAAATGCTCAGAAGTAGGTACTATCACCACCTCCCTCAATGGCCAAAAACCAACCACTTCAACTCAGCCCCAAACCCGAAAATTCCATCCTCTTTACATGAGTCTCTCTCAAGCTTTGAAAAAGCTGCGAGAAGAAGGGCACCTAGAACTCCTAGAACCCAACCCCTTCCAAACCCACTCCCAGCCAGGCATAACCCTTCCAAGTACTGTATGTACCATCAGCAGCGCGGTCATGGCACCGACCGCCTTCGTCATGAGATCCAAAATCTCATTGACAACCAAACGATAGCTCCACCTTCAGACCCCAATGACCAAATACCTCATCCACATCTCAATCTAATCCACACACTGGCCGTCCCTTACGACCCCAGCGTATATATCACCCCAGCCCATTTGCCCAAACCGAAGGTGTTTATCCCAGAGAGCCTGGACTTATGCATGATGGGTGCATCTGAACCCCAATCATCTCAAACCCATGAACCCACTACTTCTGAGCTGATGAGGATGATCGAAGATCTTCAGAGAACTGTGGCAGATCTGGCCTTTGGAGTTTTGGCTCCGTCATCAACCGCATCACATACTAGGGAGTTCATGTCAAAAGGCTCCTTAACCTTGGGACGGGCTGCATTGGGAGAAGGCCAATCTCTTAGCAAAGTGGAGGCCAGTGATAAGAGCAAGGCAGGGGCAAGCATTAGTCCCCATGAACATCTTCAGTTGGCTGTTGAGGCTTTGAAAGCCGAGGGATTGAACGAAGAGCAAGTCCTCGCAGTTATGGCAAAAACTGTGGATGACACTTTCGCCACTCAAGTCGGGGGCAGTTTGAATCAAGGGGCAAGCCGGGAGAAGGGTCGTCATGTCAGGACTGTTCCTTTCAGCTCTAACCCTACTCTCGAAAAAGATCAGCAAACCCGGCTAGCACCTGCCGACCTCTTTGTTGGCGCATCTTCTTCAAACCCCCGAACATCGGACTATCTACCTCGGGGCCAGAGGGTATTCACCCCACTGAACATGTCTCTATCAGCGGCCTTGAGGGTCCTGATTAAAAAGGGGTACCTGAAACCCCTGGAGCCGCGACCACTGCCAGATAGACTTCCTCCCTCCCATGATTCGGCCAAGTACTGTGCCTTTCATCAGCAGGTCGACCATGTCACCGATAAGTGTTTCCGTCTTCGCCACGAAATACAAGATTTGTTTAACAACAAGGTCATTGCCGCACCAGCTCAGTAAAGTCTATCACCACTGGATCAGTGAACTTGGGGGATAGTACGAATATGTGATCAGGGGATGAACCACCTGCGGGCGGCACTCAATTTACTCCGGATGTGGCGTTTGGCACGCATTGCTTTTAGCATTTGCGAATGCTAGTTTTGTACTTTCTGACTTAGGTATTGGGTCAGTCTTGTCATTTTGTATTGAGTCAGTCTTTTCATACTGAGTCAGTCGGGTCTGTCTTGTTGTATCGAGTCAGTCCTGTTTTGTTAGAGTCGGGTGATTTCGGGGGTGTTACCTCAGACATCACTTGCTTGTTTTGTGTTTGTCTTTTTGCTTCCTTTCGAGTCTGTTTCTGCCTTGGAGCCAGTTATGCCAACAGATCTGAATGGGACAGCAGTGATTTTCACACTCTTGTGTTTGCTTCTGCCGTGTGCCAGTTGTGCCAGAAATTCTAAATGAGATGGCAGTATTTGACTAAGAACTCTGTCTTTTCTGTGCCTTGAAATTATTGCATTGACCTAAGTTTTTCAAAACCTTTTTGAACACTGCGGTGAAAACAAAGAGGGAGGAATTCCTCGGGATTTGCAAAACTTTGATCAAATTGAGAGAAAGAGAGGCGTGCTAAGCCCTTAATGAATGAAATCATGCTTGTTAGTGTGAGTACTGAGAAGGACCCTAGCTTTGATCCAGATTGGTCCTACACTGTCTTCAGCGCGAGCGATTTGTCGCTTTCTTAAAAACTTTCAAAAAAAAAATTATTTTGCGCGGTCCTGCGAAGACATGGGTGGAATCGCTCTTGAGATTGTGCAGCTTAGGATCGCTCTCGGCCTCGAGACTCGACCCCTCACTTTCAAACCTTGAACTGGGATTCAGAATGTTCAATGGACAATCATGATGGGAGGCATGTGTGGCCAGATTTGAAGCAGCCCTCGAACAAGAGGCACCAAAGTCAGATCAAGAGGATCAGATGTCGTCAAAAGAAACTTGCAAAGCTAGAACAGAAGCACCTCTCGAACTAGGGGCAAAAAATATCCGATGTGCTCGAAGAGCCAAAGGTGGATCTTTCTGCAAATCAATACAACAGCCACTCTCCTGGATACAAAGGGCTTCAATCTCAAAACCATTTGGCATGGACTTGTTACACTTTTACCCTTTGAGAGGCTCGCTGGGCCGAAAACCCAGAAGGGCGACCCAGGCAAAAGTTAGGGCAAGAGAAAAATACAAAAAAAGAAAAAAAAATGCAAAAAATATACAAAAAAGAAAAATGCAAAAAAAAGAAAAAGAAAAAAAAATGAAAAAATGAAAAAATTGAAAAGAAAGAAGAACAAAGCTCGCAAGGTCGAAAACCTGCAATAGGCGCCTTGGCAAAAGTTAGAGCATAAAAAGGAGAGGTTAATACCCGAGTGTACCTTAACCCCGAACTACGTAAGGCTTGATTCCCATCTTTGGGATACGTAGGCAACTTCATTCTGAAGTCCAGCCGCAAAACACTTCAAATTCGATTATGTCCATGTGATGGTTCTGGTCTTTGTCATTCACTGTATCCGAGGGTTTGGTTGTGTTCATCACTCTGAGGACTGCCTACAATGCGCTGCGGTGCCATTCAAACAAGGGGCAACTTTCCGTTGCCATTCAATGCACCGCGGTGCTGTTCAAACAAGGGGCAACTTTCCGTTGCCATGCAGCTCTCTTCAAGCAAGGGGCAATTTTCCTTCAGATCCGAGGTGGTGCATCTCGAGAGTAGGTTTCATGCTCGCCCAGCAGTGGCCATTTGCAAAAACAATTTTTGAGAATTTTTACTGAAGTTGACTATTTTCTCGAAAATTGTTCCATCTTTTTCAAAAAACTGGACCATTTCTTGGACCCAAAAAAGGAAAATTTTCAGTGCTCATAGCCTAACTTGCATGATCTTCAAATCAAAAATCGAACAAACATGTTAATCTAACTCTCATGTCGGTCAAAATTACTTTAGCAAAAGCTCAAAAATAAAAAAAATGGTCAAAATGATGAACTAGGGGCATAGTTGAGTCAGGCTTCCTGTTTTTTCCCCATTGTCAACATACTCGCCAAGAAGGGCACTCTACCTGCCAGAAGAGGGCACAACTGAAGTCAACAACAAAGGGCAGAAAGCTCTCTCATCCTCCAAACAACGAGGTATCAAGCCAAGTGCGAAGCACGCACTGGAATGGGCCCAGATATTCCATTCCCTCATCTGGACAGATCTAACCACGTCCAAACTCCCCAGCAGGGCATCATCAACCAATGTCAGCCACAGATTTGCTACACACCCAATCGTAGCGCAGCCCCTTTGTGGAAGAATCTCACTGTTGTGAACAAACGAAGAATCTATCTGAATGCTAGGGGCAAGAGCCCGCAACTTCTTGTTTATCCACCAACCACCCAGGGGAGGGATGAAAAATGCGAGATTGAAGAATAGAGAGATGTGCGATGAGAGAAAAGGTGAGCAAAAGGGTTTTTGAGAGAAAAACCGAGCCTGAGGGCCGAGTGATGTGAGAATCACAAATGAGAAAGGGTGGGAAATAATACCCGGAGAAACTGGCTCCTCATGTATTGAGAGGTCTCTCGTCTTTGTAATACGTCTGTGTGTCGTGTCTTTTGTTTTGTTTGTCTCGATTCTTGCTTTGAGTCGTTCTGAGCATGTCTCGATGTGTCTAGGTTGTGTGCCTTTTATTTCCTTGTTGAGTCGTTTTGCTGTGTTCAGTCGTAGGCTCAATACCTGGTCGAAAACTCATCTCTCGATTTCAAAAAATCATCTTGTGCTCAGAGTGCTATGCCATTCTCCACATTTGTGCAAAAAAGGAATTTGTTCTTTCAAAAACTACAGGGTTCAACCCAGGTCGTGTGAGAACAGTAGAACCAGGACCTATCTGAAGCTATAATGGTTCCGAACTGCCAAGCAAAAGAAAAGAGGGAAAATTGAAGCATCTGAGTGTGTTTCATCTTCAGCAAATTTCGTGATTGTACTCCGGATGTACCTCTTCAGGCCTTGTCAATGCTACCGAAGTATGAGTGCGCCTCTACCTTAAGTGTAAGCCTGCTTCAAGTCAGAATGGCAAGTAAAGCAGCAGCAGATGTTATCTCTTGCCAATATGAACAAGGTATACCCTTTTCGAGCTAAGTGTGTTGCAAAACCCTCTGAGAGGTAAATCGGAGACACCAGAGTACATATTTGATGCTCCTTATTGCATAGAATATGAACTTTCATATACACTGTTGTTGCATGTGTGCCGCACATCGTTATGATTCATGCATAAAATATGCTTGCTTTCAAAATTGCATGGAAAATGCCCCCATACTTGCATAGAAGATGCATTTTATCGCACTTTCTTGTGCATCTTATCTCACTCGCACTATCTCGTGCACTTACACTTTGTATCTCACTTGCACTGTCATGTGCATCTTGTGGTTGTATCTCACTCGCGCTGTTTAGCGTATCGCACTGTCTAGTGCATTTCAAATCACTCGCGCTGTTTAGCGTATCGCACTGTGTAGTGCATTTCAAAATCATTCGCGATGTTTAGCGTATCGCACTGTCTAGTGCATTTCAAATCACTCGCGCTGTTTAGCGTATCGCACTGTTTAGTGCATTTCAAAATCATTCGCGCTGTTTAGCGTATCGCACTGTTTTGTGCATCACATCATCGCGCTATCTTGCGCACCTTCATCGCACTGTCTTGTGCATTACATTTCATTCGCGCTATTTTGCGTATCGCGCTATTTTGTGCATCTCACTGCATTTTGCATTACATCTCATTCGCGCTATTTTGCGCATCGCACTGTTTTGTGCAATTCATCATTCGCGCTATTTTGCGCATCGCACTATTTTGTGCACCTTACTTGCATTTTGCATCCATTCAATTGCGCTATTTTGCGCATCGCACCGTCTTGTGCACTCAATCGCACTGTTTTGTGCATCGCATCATCACGCTATCTTGCGCACCTCCATCGCACTGTCTTGTGCACACACGCTTTCTTACATCGCACTGTCTTGTGCACACACGCTTTCTTACATCGCACTGTCTTGTGCACACACGCTTTCTTGCGCATCGCACTATCTTGTGCACTTACATGCTATATCTCACTCGCACTATCTTGTGCATTCCATTACACTCGCGCTGTTTAGCGTATCACACTGTTCTGTGCAATTCACTTTCGCTTTTTTTTTTTGCGCATCGCACTGTTTTGTGCATCTATGCCACATCGCACTCTCTTGTGCACCTGTATAGCACTGTTTTGTGCATTCACTCTTGCATTGCACTGTTTTGTGCATCTTGTTAGCACTGTCTTGTGCATTCCAACCTGTTTCGCACTGTTTTGTGCATCTCCTTAGCATTGTTTTGTGCACTCACTCTGCATCACATTGTCTTGTGCACACTGTGTTTTTGCATAAATCCTGAATTTTCAAACCGGCTTCGCGTAGCGTATAAGTCCAATTATCAAAGTCTTCCTGCATATTGTTTGCGTCCTGCCCCTAAACTACGCTGGTTTGATTCCTTGCAAAGGGATACGTAGGCAGCCTGCGGGCACAACCATTTATTTATCAGTATTTTGTTTGTTTGTCCAAGTCTTCGGCCTTGTCAAAAATGGGTCGTCCCTGGGCTTTGACATTCACTCCCGTCATTGTTATGACTTTCGAGTTCTGTCAAAGAGGGGCAACTGTAGACACCCCATTTTTGACTGCCCTCAAGACTTGGGCACTACTGATGGTTTACTTGGTGTTGGAAGGTGTGCAGGGCACAGGTCCAGTTTCTTCGGCAAGGAGAGAGGCGAATCTCAACTTCACACCCCATTTTGAACCAAAGCTATTTTGACTGGTTTTTAGACCTCGAAACCCTCTCTTTCAAAACATTTTTGAAATAAAGTTTCTACGATGTTCCGAAGCTCGCATTTTGTCAAACGTTGTGCTTTTCGGTAAACCGGGCAAGGACAAAGTGGAAGTGAATGAAAGAGAGATGAAATCTTTGAAAAATCTTTCAAAACACCTTACTTAGGGGTTTGAAGTTGAAGAAAAGAGGAGAAGAGAGGAGAAACCAAGTTGGAGAAAAAGTTCGGCAAGGATCCGGGTAGAAGGGAGTCGAGCAACCCTCGCTGAATTGAGCTTATTTGTCTATACACTTGGATTTAAGTTATGAGGCTACCACCATTGGAAAGAAGACTTCCGGGGCTTCATTTTGCACTTAAGAATCTCTCAAAGCCAAGTCCGGGTGGGGGAGATATGATTGGTTGAAGTTGGGCATCATCCCGGTTGGATCGAATCTGCGCGGCTTCACCAAAATGGGCATAACTTTTTCCACAAGAGGAATTTTAATGCAAGGTTTGTGCCATTGGAAAGCCAACTTCCGGGGCTTCAATCTTAACACCCACCGGCACTTTTTGACCTTATCGGCCACCAATCGGCCATACATTTAGCCGACCGGCCAAATAAATGGCCGACCGGCCAGTAAAAGTAGCCGACCGGCCAAATTTGCTAGCCGACGACCTTCCGGAGTATTCTACAGATTGAATAGATGCCAGCTGTGCCAGCTGGAATGCACAGACTCTGCTCCCCATGCACATGTGTGGCTGTTTTGCACCCTTTGCACCCTTTTTGACCCTCTTTTGCACCCTTTGCTCAAAGCTTCTTGAGGAAGCTTTGACCCTTTGTCTTGGCTTCCTCAAGAAGCTTGCACCCTTAGCTTAGCTTCTCTTAGAAGCTTGACTCTTTTGACCCTTTTGTTTAGCTTCTCTTAGAAGCTTCAAGCCATTATCTTGTCTATATAATGAGCCCCTCCTCCTCCATTGTTTTGGTTCAGCAAAATCAGACCTAATACACATATATTCTGATATATACACTTTCTCTCTCTATATTTCCCTCTCTCTCTTCATTGTGTGTGTGTTTAAGGGCCAAAAGTGTGATTTCTTCTTAGTTTTGCACCAAGGCACACACCATTACACCTTGCTTCAACCTTGAGGGGCTTAGAGGGTTGATTCTTGAGTTTTTGGGCTGGTTTTGATCAGAGGAGAGTGGCTGCACCTGTTGTTCATCAAAGGTTCTTCAAGGGTAATCTTTTTACTTTAGATTCCCCAATCTTGCACAAGCTTTTAGCCTATCTTGTTTTCTGTTTTGAGCTTTGTGTATAACATAAAAAAATCTTGTATTTGCATGCTTAAGATCTTTCATTAAGACCACTTTGGTGTTTGGGGTTGTTTGACCCCTCTTAGGCCTTGTTTGGCCTCATATTTGTGCATTTTTTGTAAGTTTCGGGACCACCTTGTATTGGCCCTCCCACCACTGAAATCTTGAGGGATTTCAGTGGTGGGGTGATGTTTTGAGGTCCTAAGAAGGAGAGGGGTGATCCTCTCCTTTGTTGTCTTGTTTACTAGCATGGTTGGCCCTTCAAAGGAGCCCTTATTTGCACACTTCTTGAGCTCAGTTCAGACATTTTTCAGTGGGTTTTAGGACCCCCATAAGCCATTTCCAGAGTTGTTTTGGCCTTGTTGAATGTCCATCATGTATGTGCTTAATAACCTCTTGTATAGCCCTCTAAAGGAGCTCGTCATTTTTGCATGTATTGGCTTCATTTCAGTGGTTATTTGGGCATATTTTTGCATGTTTTATTCACTGATTTTTGATGGTTTGGTCAGATTTCATATGCTTCACATACATGCCATACAACTCATGCTTACTAACCTATGTTGCATGTTGTTTTGGCCAAGCATGTTAGCTTATTTTGGCCACATTTCATACATGTTTTAGCATTATTTTGGGCTGCATAGGGACTGTTTGTGGCTGTCTTCATCATTCGAGCATCGCTTTGCATGTTTATAGTGTATTGCATTTCACTAGCTTTAGTGCTTGAGTCCTTAACAATGCATTACATGAGTGTTTGCATGCTTTGGAGTCATTTTGGAGTCATTTGGCATGCCATTTCAGATCTGGAACATGCACCATTGTATGCCATATTTCCTCCTTGCAATGTTTTGGTAGAGTTGTATTTTTGTTTCCTAAGCTTGGTTAATGCATTGTGCATGCATTCCATATATTTTGTTGCCTCATTTGCATTATCATGGCCACTGATTTTGGCATGCTTGAGAGCTACCCATGTTAGTTTAAGTCCATCTTTGCATGTTGTTGCATGCTAATTAGGTTATATGTTGTTACATGCTTGCCTATTCTCACATGTTGATACATGTTCGCATATTGCATGTTCACATGCTCATGTTGCATGCTTAGCTTGCATGTTTAGGTTGCATATCATAGCATGCATCTCTTGCCTCTTGAATTGATTATGATAGAGGTTGGGGCCCATTATTTGTTTTATGCATTTCATTCCATATTGAAATTGCACATCTTGACTCTTTGGCCATCATGCATGGAAATGCGTGATTGGTGGCCCGAGAGCCAGAGACCATCCTCCTTTGAGTCATGAATATGATAAGGAGGGTGGTGGTGCAAACATTGCTTTGGAAATGCATTACCATGCACTGCTTGTCTGCTGTTGCTGTCAAAACTGTCTTCTGCAGGAATTGTTTGCCGACCGGCAGTATATAGTGCCGACCGGCCATTTATGTGTGGCCGATGAACTCATGAGCAGCCGATGAACATTCTACATGGCCGGTGGCCATTTCATCCAGCCGATGATGATCCTCAGTGTGCAGGGGACATTTCCTGAGACTTTGGAAGTTTTCCAGAGAAGCAGGACAGTAAAAACAGAGGCAACAGTGGTATGGTGCGGGTTTTCCGGGCAAGATGGACTGAAGCATGCATCATTCGCGCATCCCGAGGCGGGGGCTGTGGCCACCTTTCTTCTTTTCTTTGCATTTATTTGTTAAGTAATTAGAAGTTTTGTAATAATTTATTCTGTATTTGGACTGTACTATTTGGACTGTATATTCTTTTGGCCCCTCCGAGTGAGGGCGCAATTGTAATAAGTGTGGGTGTGTGTGTGCATGTCTTCCAACCCCCACTTCTTGCTCCCTTTTATTTACCTGCTTACGATGATAGATTAGGGCATATTTAAATTAGCATACCTTATGCAATAGCATGCGTGCATCCATGCATTTGTTTTGCATGCACCAGGCTCGGTACATCATACTAACTGCATCTGTATTTCGATTCCAAATTGAATATGTGTTAGTTGTAGCATTTCACATGTCATTGTAGATAGCCGAGCCTGTCTAGATTGCATCTTTGCCTGTGTTGCATTAGCCATCTTAACATGAACTAGGATCATGCATATGATTACTAACTAGTTTCTGTTTTGGCTTGGAGTACTAGGTGAGCTTTTATGCTTTAGCATCCTTGCATGCGTGTGAGTGTTGCCATGACAGTATGATTACCATAAGGCTAGCTGCTTATGTGATATAACTGCTTGAATGCCTGTGGATGGAGGTTGAATCACCTAAATTGGAATAATGCATTAAAACTGTGAGTTTTAAGCCCACTAGATAGTGGCAAAACCATCTTTTCTAAAGGCCCACTTGAGGGTGGCAAAACCTGCACTTTAGCCTACTTGCGAGTAGCAAATTATTTTCAAAACAAACATGAAATGTTTCTTTCCAATTTAGGCAATTTGGTCTATACTTGTTTGCTGTGCGCATAACATAGTAATTCTAGGCTAATAACCGGAATAAGAACACGTAATGTTTTCAAAACAAGATATCACGGTTAGTAGAGGCCGATCTTCGGATCGGGCGAGAGGGGGTGCTCATAGCTAACCTTCCCCAATCGTACCCAAGTTCCCGAGCCGAGGCAACTTTGGTGATGACGGATACGTGGCATTTGGCACCGAGTCAGGGTTTCCTAAATTTCCCCATTAAAAAAATATTTAGGTGGCGACTCTGTATCTGGCAAAGTAGTCCATGTTTGGCACTTCTTTTCAAAATCTGTTTTCTCAAAACGATTTGCCAGATTTGGACTCTTTGGTTCAGATTAAGAACCGTAACACAAATCGAGTCCGAACTGTAGCGAGGTCCCCCGCGAGCTTGTTACACTCACAGACTTCACTGGGGTTGGGTTTGGACTTCTCTTGGCTCACCTACAAACACATGAATGAGCGTGAGCGAAAGCCCAGTGAATAATATCAAATAAAGGAGTTATGCAAATGGTATGTAGAACAACATGCTTCAAACAGCCTTGGGCCCAATTCATATTTCCATTTATGTCAAACTGGCCTTTGGCCCATTCATTTATTCGTATCAAACTGGCCTTTGGCCCATTCGTTCATGTCAAAACGGCCTCTGGCCCATCTATTCATATCAAAACGACCTCTGGCCCATTCATTCATGTCAAAACGACCTCTGGCCCATTCATCCATGTCAAAACGGCCTCTAGCCCATTCATTCATGTCAAAACGGCCTCTGTCCCATTCATTCATTCGTGTCAAAACGGCCTCTGGCCCATTCATCCATGTCAAAACGGCCTCTGACCCATTCATCCATGTCAAAACGGCCTTTGGCCCATTCATTTGGCATAACAACATTGTCCACCAATCGAATCAACGAACTTATAAAACTTACATAGAAGTATGTAATTTGGACAACAACATATTTCAGATATCTTTGTTAAGATATTACTCACAGTGATCGGTTGGTTGGTTTGCCCTAGAGCTTGACCTTACACATTCCATGAACACAAAAGGGTCACAAACAATTCAATCCGTTCTAAATTCACATTTTCCTCTTTAGGCTTCATTCTTATCTCTTTAACTCAATTACAGTGCTCAATGCATGCCTAAGAGTACTTAGAAGTGAAAGATGATGGAAAATGAAACTCAGAATGCCTTTTCAAAATTTCAGAAAACAAGGTCCCCGCTCGAGCGGACCCATGGGGTCTGCAAAAGTGCTGGATGCATCAAAATTACGCTCGAGCGTGAAGAGCTGAAGGTCTGTCTACATAGCTCCCCGTTCGAGCGCGAACTTCCCTACTCGAGCGAACATCCAAGTCTGCAAAAATACTAGGAGCACGAAATTCACGCTCAAGCGGACATCAAATTTTCTGGATTTTCCAGAACATGTTCTTGAGCTCCAATTCGACATTCAATGGTTCTAGATGCATGCTTTTGGCTCAAACTTCACATAATCATATACTAACATGGTACCAACACCAAATTACAATACAATGGAGCTCAATTTCACAAATTAATCACATGCATGTCCCAATCTACACCCAATGCACTTTCAACATAACAATTTCATGCATTCAAGCTCATACTTCTTATGAATGGCACATGCATGTGAGATATAACCTCCATTTCAACTCAAATTGTACAAATGGTGGTCACAAGCATAGATTCTAGCCACAATTCTACATGGATCATATTTTTCATGCTCAACTATACAAATTCATGGCTATTATGCACATGCATGCATTCCATGACTTCAAATACAACAAAATCAACTCAATTTCCTTATAATGAATTTAGTCCATGTTCTTGACCATTATTCAAACTTGAATTTAAGATCAATTACCTACCTAAAGGCTCAATTTCTCCCATCAATAGCAAATTCTTGAGTATAGTTTCAAAGTTATCAAGCTTCAAGGCCAAAATTGCACAATTCTCCTCTCTCTCTCTCTCTCTCTCTCTCTCTCTCTCTCTCTCTCTCTCTCTCTCTCTCTCTCTCTCTCTATAGCCGGCCTTCTCACCCTCTCAAATGTATATCTCAGATTTGAGCTCAAAAAGAAACCATGAGAGTGTATATATGGCCCTTTATATAAAGCCCCACTAATTCCAATTTAATAATAATAAATAATTGGGCACTAATTCATCAATTTAATCAATTTAATCTGGTCCAAATCAATTTTTCAATTAAACTTCACCGTAGGCTCTAAAAATTATGCCAATCACAATGTCGCGACCAATTTCGGTTTCGGTGGCCGATAGGGCCTTCAATTTAATTTCCAAAGCAAACAATCAAACAGATATTCCTACGGTGAACAGATAGAAATTCAAAACCACATATTTTCACATAATGGCACACATAATCATATTCATGTTAAGGACCAATTAGCATACTACAGAACAAGGATATTACACACTTAAACTAAAGTATGAATATACAAAGGTAAAAGTATTTCTACCTTAAGAGTTGCAAGATGAGAGATGAAGATCCCCGCAATGAACTTTTGAACTAACACGATCCAATTGGTTCAAAATGTAGCTCTTGGTGAGGGTAACAACTTTAAAGAAGGCCCAGAAATCGATTCTTGATATTACTAGATGAAATCTAGGACTTTCTACCTAGGGTTTTCGAAAGAGGGTTGTTAGAGAGAGAAGGACTGTGAAGGAAATGAGTTAGAATAGTGTTCGCATTATAACTTTGTTGTCCCGAATAGACCGCTCAAGCGAACTTTCCTTCGCTCGAGCGAAGTGTCAAAATACAAAGAAAGTGCTCAAGCAGTAAACACATGGTCTACAAAGTTTTACAGAGCCACAGTGAAAATACTAGGAGCTCAAATTTTATGCTCGAACGACATTTCCTTCGCTCGAGCAGTCTCACCTGCAAACCTACGAGATACTGGGAGCCACAAATCTTTGTTCAAGCAACCAAATGACTACTCGAATGGTCACCTAGAATCAACTGTTACATCAACACTACAGTCAATAGTGGCTTTGTCTATTACAGAGGCTGAGTACATGGCAGTAACAGAAGCTTTTAAAGAAGTTATATGGTTACATGTATTGATAGAAGACTTGGGAATTGTTCAGAAGAACATTGAGGTCTACTCTGACAGTCAAAGTGCTATCTGTTTGGAAAAAAACTAGGTTTATCATGCCTGCATTAAGCACATTGATGTTCGTTTCCATTTCATTAGAGAAATGAAGAGGATATTCTACTCTAGAAAATTAGTACTACAGATAATCCAACCGATATACTAACAAAGGTCGTATCTAGGATCAAGTTCCAGCATTGTTTAGACTTGATCAATATCTCTCGCAACTGAGCATCGTTGGGTGCATGACAGCATTGATTGCTCACTATATAGTTTGGAAAGAGAATTTTCGCCAAGGTGGAGAACTGTAAGAGAAGTTGGCTCAAACTTCTGCTCCTTCCTCCATCTACTTCACCATGAAGAAAGAAAAGACTCAAAGGCTCAAGATGGAAGATCCTAAAATCTCTAGAAACAGTTATAAGGAACCATCATCTTGAGTTCAACCTTTGAAGGTCAAACAATGGAAACTACAGTGAAGCTTCCCGTGAGGCGGTGATTTTCGCGTCACTACATACGTCCTTCATCCTCATCAAAAACCTATAAATAGAGAGGTAGGGAATTGTATTTTGGTATGACGAACATCAAATTGTAGAGAGTGGTGAGGAATTGAGTGATTGTAAATTTTTTCCAAATTTAGTGAAATCAAGTTGTCTTTGTGGAGTAGGCAATTGCCCAACCACATAAATTTCGTTGTGTTTGTTTTGTGTATTCATATTTGAGACCCCCTGGCACAATAGGATGGTGGTCGCTGGTGAAGCATGGTGAACAGTGGTCGCCAGTGAAGAACGGCGATGGTGGCTATGATGGTTCATCGATGCGTCTCCCCTCCCTCTCCCTCTCTTTTTTTTAATTTGCTGTCTCTCCTTTTTTCACCTTTTGGGGCGAAATTGAAACAAATTTGAAAATTTTTTTTTTTTTTTAAGCTGAAGCATAAAAATATTGAGAATCTCCCCAAACTGCAGTGCTCATCCAAACTTGAGAATCTCCCCAGGCTAGAATGGTTTTCATTCACATTCACACCCATGCATGCAATGCAACCAAAGGAATGGGAGGAACATATTAGCCAATACGCAATGAAAAAAAAAAATGCATTTCGAAAATTAAAATACATTAATTAGATTTATTTTGAGTACATACTAGTGCTCCTCCATATTACACCAAATTAAATGCATACAATACACTCTTTCTTATTTTTATACGAGAAATGTTAGAAATCATGAAAGACTTTTCATGAAAATGATCATGAAAGATTTATGACCCTTAGATTACCTTGATTAGTGTGTGGTACTTTATTCTAAGTGTAATCCAAAAGTCACAAATCTTTCATGATCATTTTCATGAAAGACTTTTCATGATATCTAGCATTGCTGTATTTATACACAAACAGTACAGTACTCTTCCATCAACATAGACACAACAAGGCCTAACAAGCAATTTGGGTACTACTAGTATCCCACCCAGCCAGCCTAGCTTTGTTGTTGTCCTTCTCCTGAAGGAATTTTCAAATTCAAAGTCTTAAGTAGAGCAGCGACGACTAGAGGTAGATAGATGAGCATACCAACACAAACAATAGCAGTCATCAATATAGCTGCTTCTTGTGTGTATGGGCTCTTGCAAGACAGCCTTCCCAACCTTATCTGAATCAGATAAAACATGGAAAGCATTAAGAAAAAACAACCCAAGAACGACGCCAACAACCGACAAACTCAGGAACACCCATTTCCACCACGTCAGACGTGCTTTTCCTGGTTTATAGAACTTCAAGATTTTGTCGTCAAGTTGGACATTAACTTTCAATGACTTTGCAACGAGGCTTGAAGAGAGAAGAAACTGAACGCTACGACTTCTAGTACCACGAGGTTCTTGGCCTGTCGGGGCTCCGCGTCGCACTCTGGTCGGTTCTCCAGGCTGCGTTGGCCTGGCGTCGCGTACGTTAGTCCTACGAATACCGCTATGCTCAACAGTGAATTCACGTTAACCAGGTCGTCCAGTCCACTCTTCAAAATTTCTTTTATTTTCTTTTTTCGTTCTTCTTCATCTTGCCTGCAATAACAAACAAACAAACATAATAATAATACACAGAAAGAAAGTGAAAAGAACAATGTCACTCACTAATCAGAATAACCATTAGAAAAGTAAGACGTGTGGCTTCAACGAATCAGCTACACAGGAGTCCGCCAACCGCTATGAGAAGAGAACTGGATCGGGGGGGTTGGAACCCAGTCATTCGCAGGAGAAGCGTGGGTAATCACAGAGGTCAGTCATGGGAAGGAGTTCTGTTCACAGTGTTTGTGGATAACATCCCTGAATCAATGGACCCTCAAGGCTTGCTCAACCTTTTTCGGAAGTTTGGTCTGGTAAAAGACGTGTTCATCCCGGGGAAGAGGAGGAAAGCAACAAATTCCAGGTTTGGTTTCGTTAGATACAATTGTGAGGTGGCGGCTAAGGTGGCGATTCAAAAGGCAGACGGCTTGTGGTGTGAAAACAAGGTACTAAGGGTCAAGAGTGCTGAATATCAAAAGCCAATGTCAGTGGGGAAACAGAACCCTGGGGGGCAGAGTAGAGAAGATGAAGGTCGAGCAGTGAATCGATGGGTGCAATCAAAGAAGTGGAATGGAATGGGAGTCCACAAATCCTATGCAGAGGCAGTACGGAATGATGAAGTAAGGGTTAAGGATAGGGTGGTGTTAAAAGCTGTTGAGGAAGGGAATGGGTGGGGGAGTAAAAGTCTGCTAATTCAGTTGAATAGTTTCTTAGTATTCGAGGCTTTTTCAGAGGAGATGAGAAACAGAGGAATGAAGGATGTTATTGCTAGAGAGGGGGGAGGCAAACTAGTTCTGCTAATTTTCCCCACAGATCAGCAAAAGCAGGAAGGCATGAAAGAGTTGAAGGGGTGGGGCAAGAAGTGGTGCGATTCAATCACGGAGTGGGACAAAGCCCAGTTCGTAGAGCAAGAGAGGTGTGTTTGGCTGCACTGTTTCGGCATCCCCATTAACTTATGGAGCAACTCTACAGTCCGAAGCATAGGTAGTAATTGGGGAACGGTTGTTCAGTATGAAGAGGAACTCAATAACCCTCCTACGTCATTTCAGACTAGAGTGAGAGTGGTTACGAGATGTCTGGAGTGGATTAACACTACGATCTTTTTGCAGTTCAATGGAAGTCTTATCCCAGTGAGAGTCTGTGAGGAGTTGCCTAATTGCTTACTCCAAAGCTCTTCCGGTAGCAGAGGTAGAGAGCAAGATTGGTTGCACTCCATTGGTGAAGATGAGGTAGACCAGGTGGTTGGTAATGGTGGAACATGCAAGGGAGCAAAGGCAGCGCCTGGGGGAAGGAAGGGGAGGGAGAGTGCTGAGCTGGAAACGGCTTCTCGGGTTGTGGAGTCAGTGTTGGGTTGCTCAAAGCTGCAGAGCAGGGTTAATAATGGGGAGCATGCAAATGGAGCTGTGGCAGGGAGGTGTATGGGCAAAGATAGTGGAGGTGCATGTTCCAAGGGAGTCATCCCACACCCGGCAAGCACGAGCGGAGTTCGAAGCAGAGAAGAGGTTATGTGCAGCACGGGTTTACTAAGGGAGTTGAGTGGGCCAGCAGAGGCAAGGCCCAGCATAAATTTAGAAGTTTTACTAGAAGGAGTGCAGAAGGGGTCTAAGCCCAATGGAATGCAACAGGAGTTGGGTTCAGATTTAAGTGATAACTTGGCCCAGCTTTCAAGTAGATCAGGTGAGGCCCAAACAAATAAAACAAATCACAGGAAAAGGGTTCTTCGGACAGCAGTAGGGAGCCTTCTACGGGATGAAGAAATTCAGAGGAGGGGAAAGGCTTGGAAAAAAGGCTCAGATCGAAGGAGAGGTGTTTTTGGTAGGCTGGGCTTTCAACGAGGCGCCATCCTCAGAGCTTCGGTGGAAGCAGCAGCTCCTCATATGGCTTCTAATTCCCAGAGCACAGCAGCGAACAAAAGAAAGGAGCTGGTTGAAGAGGCTTGGGCAACTGTGAGAGTAGGCACCAAGCTGGGCATGGACTACCAAGGCAAAGAGGAAGAGGTTGTGAGCAGAATTGTGGAGCTAGAAGAGAAGGATATGAGTAGAAGTGGAGGAGGGCGTAGGGCAACTGAAGCTTAGTTGGTTGTCCGGAGGTGTATTGGAGTCCATTGTGTGTTTAATGAAGATTTTATCTTGGAATGTGAGAGGGTTGGGAAGACCAGAAAAGAGGGGTAAAATAAAGAGATTGGTGAGGGAGAGAGGGATTGATGTGCTCCTTCTGCAGGAAACTAAGAGAAGAATTATGGAGGATCATTTTGTGAAATCTATTTGGCCCTACGAAGAAATGGAATACATGGTGGTGGACTCTGTGGGAAGTGCTGGAGGCCTTCTGTCTATATGGAGACCACAATTATTCGAGCTTAAGAGTTGCTGCAGTGGGAAAAATTTCATAATTTTGTCAGGTAGTTCTAGTCCTTCTTTTCAGTGCACATTAGTAAATATCTATGCTCCTAATGAGGTTCTTGGGAGGAGGCAGTTATGGGAATCTCTTGTGAGGGTTCATCCACATTTTCCACATCCGTGGTGTGTGGGTGGGGATTTTAATGAGATTAGATTTATGGGTGAAAGGAAGGGTTGCTTATCCAGAGATAGGGGGATGAAAGACTTCAATGAATTTGTGGAAAAAATGGAACTAACTGATATGCCTCTGCTAGGTAGGCAGTACACTTGGTGCAATGCTCTGGATGGAAACAGGTGGAGCAGGATCGATAGATTTTTGTTAAATGTGAAGTGGATGGAAAAGTTCTCATTCAAGCAATGGGGTCTTCCAAGGTCTATCTCAGATCATTGCCCCATTCTGTTGAAGGAAGATGACAGGGATTGGGGACCAAAGCCTTTCAAATTTATCAATGCCTGGCTATCTCATCCATCCTTCATGTTAGAGGTAAAGAAGAGGTGGGAGGAAGCTGAAGTTCAAGGGTGGGCAGGGTTTAGAGTGATGAGAAAATTGAACCTGCTTAGGAGCCATTTAAGGGTATGGAATAAGGCTGTGTTTGGAAATATTGACACTCTGTTACAGAAGGCAGAGGAGGAGCTTCACGAATGGGATTTGAAGGCAGAGTCTAGATCCCTAGAGGAAGCGGAACTATTGAGAAGAAGAGAAGTGAGGAGCCAGGTGTGGCAGCTGAGTAGGAGCAAGGAGAGGTTATGGCATCAAAAGTCTAGGCAGCTGTGGGCTCAGTCTGGTGATAAAAACACTAGGTATTTTCACATTATGGCTAGCAGAAGACAGAGGAAGAATTTGCTTGACTCTGTTGCAGTGGAGGGGAGGAGAGTGGAGGATCCGGTTCAGGTCAAACAGGTAGTGGTTAGGCATTTCAGTCAGCTATTCTCTGAGGATTGGAGGCTTAGGCCAAAACTTCTTGGCCCTTTTGCTAGTATTAGCCCTGCAGATGTTGGTATTTTGGAAGCAGCTTTCTCAGAAGATGAAGTATGGGAAGCAGTGCAGGATTGTGACGGGAATAAGGCCCCAGGCCCAGATGGTTTTAATCTTAATTGCATCAATAAATGTTGGTCAATCCTGAAAGGGGAGATATTTAGTATGGTGCATGAATTTCACCAGTTTGGTAAGCTATTGAGGGGGGTTAATAGCTCTTTCATAGTTCTTATCCCCAAGAAGGAAAATCCCATAGGCTTAGGGGACTTTAGACCCATTAGTTTGGTGAGTTCGGTCTATAAAATTTTGGCAAAAGTTCTTTCAAGGAGACTCAGGAGAGTGTTGCCAGCAGTGATCAACGAGGTTCAGTCTGCTTTTGTGAGTGGCAGGCAAATTTTGGATGGTGTGCTAATAGCAAATGAAGTTATAGATGCATGGAAAAGATCGAAAAGTAAAGGTATTATCCTAAAACTGGACTTTGAAAAAGCTTATGACTCACTCAATTGGGAGTTTTTGTGGCAGATGATGAAAAATCTGGGCTTCGGTAAGAAATGGATTGTATGGATGAGGAGTTGCATTACTTCAGCTCGGGTTTCAGTGTTGGTTAATGGCTCTCCTACAGAGGAATTCCAGCCTCAAAAGGGGCTAAGGCAGGGCGATCCCCTATCCCCTTTTTTGTTCATTATCGCAGCGGAAGCTCTCAACCTCTTACTAGTAAGGGCAGTAGAAAAGGGCTTGTTTAGAGGTGCATCGGTGGGAGGCAATGATTTGCGCATCTCGCACCTACAGTTTGCAGATGATACTATAGTGTTTTGTGAGGGTGATCTCGAGGAGGTTCTAAATATAAAAAGGGTGTTGAGGTGTTTTGAGGTGTTGTCGGGATTAAAAATAAATTATCATAAAAGTGCTGTAAGTGGAGTGGGTTTCCAAGAAGATGAAATTCTAGGGCTAGCGCATAGCCTGAACTGCCAAGCCAAGAACTTACCTTTCAACTATCTAGGGTTGCCCCTAGGAGCTAACCCAAAGAGGAAGAGCACTTGGAACCCAATTCTGGATAAGGTGAGCAAAAGGTTGTCCTCTTGGAAGAGTAAGTTGCTGTCTTTTGCTGGGCGTTTGACGTTAATTAAAGCGGTTCTATCCAACTTGCCTACTTATTTTCTATCAATTTTCAAGATGCCTAAAGGGGTTGCTAAGGCATTAGAGAAAATCCAATCAACTTTCTTGTGGGGAGGAACCAAGGAAGGGAGGTGCGTTCACTTGGTTAATTGGGGTGAGGTTACTAAGAATAAAAGTCAAGGGGGCTTGGGTGTGAGAGATTTGGGTGAGGTGAACGATTGTCTGTTGTTAAAATGGTGGTGGAGATTTGGTGCAGAGGATAATGCCTTGTGGAAATCAGTTGTATGCTCCAAATATGGGCGTAACGGAGGGGATTGGGCACCAACTTTGTCCAGCACAGATGGGGCGTCTACTGTGTGGAAGGATATTGCGCAGCTCAATCTGAAAAACCAGTCTTTGGGTGAGTTTTATTCCCAGAACTTCAAGCTCTCAGTGGGAAATGGGAGAAAGATTCAGTTTTGGTCGGATGCTTGGCTCAATGGCAGAAGTCTGAAGGAGGAGTATCCTAGACTGTTCAGTATATCAATTGAGAAGGAAGGATCATTACAGCAAATTAGTGCTAATAAGAGTCACGGGGTCTGGCAGCTCCAGTTCAGAAGGAGACTGTTCGCATGGGAGGAAGAGGAGTTGCAGAGGCTGACGGCAGCCCTGGACTCAGCTCCTGATCTCAGAAGGGAATGTGCAGACTCGTGTTCTTGGCTTGCATCAACATCTGGTATTTTCTCAACATCCTCGGTGTGGAGCTGGTGGGGTACAAATAAGGGTCCTGATATGAGAGTGCCAGCAGGGGTGTGGGTAAACATAGCACCTCCCAAGATGCAGTTTCTATGCTGGCTTGCTTGGAGAGGTCGCATTAAGACTTCATCCTACCTTCAAAGGATTGGGGTTCTCCCACCCAGTATAGAGAACCAGTGCGTTTTTTGCCAATCCGTAGAGGAGTCCTTGGAGCATGTTCTGATGTTCTGCCCTCAGGTTTGGAAGTGCTGGGCAGCCATGGCTGGTTGGTGGGATCAGCTTTGGGTCATCCCTGGTTCTATTGAGGGTCTGCTCCAATGGTGGTCTGGGGGTAAAGCAAAGTCTTGGGTTGATAAAGCTTGGCAGGCCATCCCAGCACTATTGATGTGGTCGGTTTGGAAGTTAAGAAATGAATGCAGATTCAAGGGGGTTCATCCAGATTTCGCGGGTCTAACTGAGAGGATGAAAGTGCAGATTGCTCTGTGGGTGAAGTGGTCCTTCAAGGTTGATTACTCAGTCCATGATCTGGTCTTAAACTTACACCAGATCAGGCAGTGCGTTACTGTGCAGTTTCCCAGATTTGATGTGTGTAGTGGACTGCCATAGGCTGTTCTGCAGCTTCTGGGGCAGTCTGCTGCTGTGCGAAGGGTAATCTGGACTGCCATAGGCTGTTCTGCAGCTTCATGGTTTGGAGTCAGTCCTGCTGCTGTTCTGCTTCTGCTGTAGCCTTGTTGTTGTGATCTTGGAGGTTTCGCCATGTTGAGCATTTGAGGCAGAGAGAGTTCGATCTGTTCTTGCATGCAGTTGTCAAATGCTTTTTCTTCAGATAGTGCAGTTTGCTTGTCATCTCTGTGTTTGGTGGCAGCCCTTTCACTCCATGCTTTTCTTATGGTGGTTAATTGGAGGATCTTCAGCACCTGTTGTTAGTTGATTGTATGTTGGAGTCGATAGTGGAACGGATAAAAGTATTTGATCTTGCAGCTGCCATGGTTGAAGAGATGCTGAAACAAGGTTCTGTCAACACTGTGGGCCAAATGACCAGTATGTAAAGCACATTATGATTGAAATTCTGCACCAAGGTTGAGCTGCTGTTGGGTCGTGTGGCTTCTGCAGTTGGGTGTGGCTGCTGGGGAGGGTGTGATCTGAACTGTTCTGGCTGTTTGTAAAGTATTTGTGACCTCTCTGCAAGTGCCAATTGTATTTTATCCTTCCTCTCTACTCCTTCTGTTTTTTCGGGTTTGGTTTCTCACCAAACTCCTGCCCTTTTTTGATGTATTCTCATATCTTGTATGATTTTCCATCAATAAAGGTTCCTTCTTTAGCTGATCAAAAAAAAAAACGAATCAGCTACACAGAGAGAGAGAGAGAGAGAGAGAGAGAGTGTTACCCAGGCATGTTGTTCTTGTTTGTTCCCCCTTCTCCCTGCGATTATGTATTGTGGATTGTGTTTCTTCTTTAAAAAGAGTTCTGTTATATGAAACTTGGATTGGTTAAAGTTGAACATGTTCACTTCATTTTATAGTGAAATTATGCATTGGGGGATTAATGTGTACTTCTATCAATGATTTGAATTATTTAGTTTATATGATAAATTAAGAAGAATATATATATAAAAAATTAGATTTATCAAAAATAAATAATCACATTATCAAATATATTATGACACATGGACGGTTTATTCTTCAAAACATATATAACATATTTTTAAGAATGATCTAATAGTATGACAATCAGGATATTGGATCAACTTGATTTTTTGTATAGATAATTTTCTTAATTAGTTGTACAACATGAACAATTTACATTATTAAAGTGAGTCCAAGTTAGTCTAACAATGGTTCAATTTTATCATAAAATTGACATCTTTAATTTTAGCAAATCTAGACTCTTATATGAATACACATAAAAAAAGTGAAATAAATATCATGATAAATATGACATAATTAAATCTAAAAAATAAGTCTAATTTTTTAACTACATCAACACTACTCTTTTCTTATTTAAAAAAGAGAAATTTAGTCAAAATTCCCTAGACTCAACGTGTTAGTGTGTAAAGGATAGTTCAAAATATTTTACTTCCTAAACTCCCAAAGCATACTAATATTTTTCCTCCTTTTTCTGGACAATCTTGCACCTATGTATATATCTAGTCTGTTTTCATTGGCCTTTACACACTGTTCATCTCATGGAAATCACGAATCTAATAAATCAAATTCCAAAAATTCATAAACCAAAACGAAGAAGAAGAAGAATAAAAAGAAAAAGAAGAGTTCTTAGAAGAAAAAAAAAAACTTTTATGCCGATCATTGTAGTGAAAGTAGGTCTGGATTTGGGTCTTGATTGGATTTTGATGAAAGTAGTGGTGGGTGAAGAAACCTAGTGTGATTAAGGAGAGTTTGATTGAAGGATTGAGCCTATTGATCGAAAATTTGGTGGGATTTGACAGAATTTGTTGATTAATTTGTTGAGTTTGTTGATTATTTTTTTTATAAAGTTTCCTTTAGATGTGTTGAATTATTGTTGATTTGTTTGTAAACTCGTAGCGAAGGAACTTGCAAAGCTTCCTTTAGTTCATACTCTATTTTTTTGTTAGTGATACCTTGTTTAAGAAGATAATAAAGTATTACTCTGATTTTCAGTAATATGTTACTGTAAAATAAAATAACACGTTACTGTCAAAAAGAGTAGCATGTTACTGTTTATGTCAATTTTGACGATAAATTTTTTTTTTTTTTTTTGAGATAAATTATGCAAATGGTCCATGTAGTTTACACGATGTGTTTGATCCCTGCAATTTTAATTTGCTCGATTTTACTCCTTAATTTAACGAATTGTGTCATATTGGTCCAATAAATAATAGTCGTTAGGTTTGATGAACGGAAAGTTGTCACGTGCTCAAATGATGTGTCAATTTAGTCTTTGTAGTTTGCACGATATGCCAATTTAATCCCTGTTATTTTAATTTGCTCGATTATGACAGGGACCAAATTGATGCATCGTGTAAACTACAGGAACAGAATTGACACATCGTTTGAGTTTTCGTCCAGCAAACCTAATAGTCGTTATTTATTGGATCAATATGACACAATTCATTAAATTAAGGGACAAAATCAAGCAAATTAAAATAATAGGGACCAAATTAACACATTGTGTAAACTATAAGGAACATTTACATAATTTATCTCCTTTTTTTATACAAATTTTATAATCAACATAAATCTTATTTGATAGATCTTAATGAGAATATTCTAAAAATACTAATTTTATTAAAAATCGACATATAAATCAAAAGTTATATTATTTTAAAGTTTAAAATTTAAATTAATTACTAAGGATATTTTGACAATAGTAATATGTGTTGAATTTTTCAAAAAAAAAAATTTTACATATTCTTAAATTTTTTTTTTTTATCAGTAAAAGAAAAGATTTATTAATAAAAAAAACTAATTACATGTAAAGATTTTATTATAAAGGAGTTTTAATCAAATCCCTTTTACAAGAGTAACGTGGCAATGACAAAATTTTCCTTAAGTTTAGGAATGAGATTCTCTCTTAGTTGATAAAATCAGCCAGACTATGCTTTTTGATTTCGGTGGGCCTACACGGATCATTTAAAAAATGATTGAAACTACTCATTTTACAAGCTCTTGTAATTATATTATTTATATAAAAATTAGATTGATTTGATGACAATAGACACATATCAAATTAAATTTTTTTTCAGAATAATATGGAATATATTTTTTAAATTATATTTATCACCTATTTTTTTTAATTATAACAAATGTTATATGATCATGCGATTACGATTGTGATTGTCAAATTAATCTTTCTTTTCTTCTTTTTTTACATCAATAATATTTTCATAAAAATTTTACAAGATAAATAATTTAAATTATCAAAAATGAATCTAGGCTCACTAAGACCTAACAACAATTAGAGAGAATCTCTAAATTTATTTATTAACTCACATAATATATCATTCATATATTGGTAATACAATGCATGATAGATAAAATTCATCACACTAATTCAATGATCACATGTGAAAACTAATGATGAAAAGAAAATAAAATGAAATTTTTAGTTAACAGATATGTTTGCCCTTGCTCTTTTTCATCATTGCTTATCATTCCATAAAGTCTTAATATAATATTTTTAATATAAATATAATTTTTTTTTTTTCTATCTGAGCTTTTCTTTGTTATTTTATTTGGGAAACTAATCAGTCAGTGTATTGGTTGAAAAAAAATTAGACTAATAATAAATTTTACAAACTTTAATTATTAAAATTATAAATTTTTTCATGAATATATAATTATTTTTAAAAACTAAATCTGATTTGTAATTTTTTCATTTTATTTTTCCTTACCAACTTGATTCATGCATGAAAGAAACTAATGAAACTAATTAAATTTGATTTGTAATTTTTTTTCATTGGGGGATTTAGTTATAAACTCCTCAGTGTGTAACTTGTCTTTTAAAATGATAAAAATTATATGAATCATTTCAAAACCCCCTAATATTCTAAAACTTGTTTTCTTTTATTATAATACCCTCATATATATATATGTGTGTGTGTATGTGTTTGTGTATCAGATTGCAATCACCCTCTCTCATCTCAATCTCTCTTCTCTTTGTCTCACTCTTATCACTGTTGCTCTCTATCGGCGCCATCACCGCTCTCCATCAGTGCCACTGCCGCTCACTATAGTACTCTTTCTCTACCGTCTTCATCGCCACTGTCACTCGTCGCATCCATAACCTCATATCTAAGATCATTCATAGTCGTCGTTGCTAGAAAATGACGGTTCTCGGCGGCTCGCAAACCTAAGATCTAAGATCCTTTACTCTCTCTCTCTTTCTGGTTCTGATGGTTCATGCTCTCTCTCTCTCTCTCTTCCTCCTCCTCCTCCTCCTCTTTTTCTTCTTCTTCTTCTTCTTCTTCTTCTTCTTTTCATGATCCTTTGTTTTCGAACTCTATCTTCCTATTTCTTTTTCTTCTTCTCATGATGCATTGTTCTTCAAATAGTAAAATTTTACTCTGGTTCATGATATAGCATTTTCCTGTAAAGCCATCCTCGCAACTTGTTTCAAAATAAAATTTTACTTTGCAATCAAAAAAAAAAAGAGTAAAATTTTATTCTGATTCAGAGTAAAATTTACTATAATTCAAAGTAAAATTTTGCTGTCATTAAACATATCATACTGTTAACCAGAATAAAATTTTACTGTTACAAAAAATAGAGTACATACTAAATGAACGAACCATAGTTAAATTTTATTTTTAGATCTATGAACAAACAAACAAACAAAAAACTTTTGATTTTTTATTGTAATATTTTGATTTATCATTTTTATTTATTTATGAAATCTAAGTGTTTTTTTTTTTTTTTTCTCTCAGATCTAAAGTTATTGATCTCAAATATGAGTTCTTAGGTATCAAATTTGAGATGGTGGTGGTTTAACGGTAAAAATGGTGGTTGCTAGCCGACTACAAGGATGAGCAACGCCGGTAGACGATGAAAATGGTGAAGATGATGAACAACTATGGAGTAGGTGAAAAAAGAGTGTGCGTCGTAAAAGAAAGAGAAAAAAGAGAGGTTATAACAGTCAAATAAAATATTTAAATAATAAATTTTGTCCTTCAAGACTTTATAATTATTAGGGGATTTTAAAAGTATTAATTTTTTTTTTTTTTTTTTGAGCAAGCCAAAAAAAAGTTAAGAAGAATTTATGGCCAAATTTTCATTTTTCATTTTATTGTCTTTATGCATGAAAGAAACTAATGAACCTACTTAAATTTTATTTGTAATTTTTCCGTTTTATTTTTCCTTACCAACTCGATTATTGTCTTCGTGCATGAAAGAAGCTAGTGAACCTAATTAATTAGGGGCCTATATGACTCTGACAGGGATTGAATGAAAGATGAGAAGTCATTGGTTTGAGGTATTATTGAAAGAATAGTATTGTGATTATTAAAAGATATGAAACCTATAAATTTATGTTGGGTAATTAAAAAAAAATGAGAGTGTGCAATGAATTGTTATTAATCTATTTTATATTTTATCTATACTATATATTAAGTAAAAGGGAGTTTTTAATCCCTAAGGCTTGTGGGACCTTTAATATCTCAATCTGAATTTTTTAAATTTTTCATTTTTTATTTAAAAAAAAATTTAATATTTATTGATTTGGTCAAAATTCCCTGATCAGCATTTATTAACTTTTTTCAATCCATATGTCTTTCTACATGCCTGCATTTATTGATTTGGTAAAAATTCCTTTATCAGCATTTAAAATCCCCTCATACAAATGATTATAGATACAATCCGTGTATAGTTACTGCAGTATCCTTTTCAACTTCTCCCATACACTATGATTAGTGATAAGATTGTTAAATTTTTTTTATAAAAAATCTTAAAGAGCATAATTTATATATTAAAAAAAATCTAAAACAAATTTAAATATCTATAATTATCCCGTGCATAGCACGGGTGATAGGCTAGTATATACATTAAGGAAAAAGAGGTTTTTAACCTTCAAGCATTATAGGAGTTTCAATATCCCAATCTAAATTTCTTGATTTTTTTATTTAAAAAAAATTAGCATTTATTAACTTTTCACAACCCTCAAGCCTTACCCTCATAATAATATTTAATGCATTAAGAATAAGCATAAAAAAAATTCCTTAAAAAGTCCAACACATAAATTCCTTGAAAAGTCCCAACACATATGATTATTATCCCTCATAATAACATTTTAATGCATTAAGAACAAGCATAAAATAAATTTCTTAAAAAGTCCAACACATATGATTATTATTAAAATGTTAAACTTTAATATAATATAAAAAAGAAAAATAAGAAAAATAAGACATTTAAAAAATTTTAAAAATATATTTAAAAATCACAATTCATATATATAGAAATAATTGTGAAATACATATGAATTCTTTGAAAAGTCAAACACATATGATTATTATCCCTCATAATAACACTTTAATACATTAAGAACAAGTATAAAAAAAATCCTTAAAAAGTCCAACACATGAATTTTTTGAAAAGTTACGTGGTATTTCAAGGTGTCTCAGGATCAATTAATAATTTTTTATGAAAGATAACATAAAAAAAAAAATAGAAGTTAAAAAACAAAGAGATAGTAATAAATAAGAGAAAAGTCAAAAATTGGATGGAGTCGTTAAGACGTCAATTTTGTTCGCATACATACTATTTATGTGAACAACAAAAAGTTCAATAAGAGAGTGATAGTAATAAATAAGAGAAAAATCAAAAATTAGTTGGAGTCATTAAGACGTCAATTTTGTGAACAAAAATAAGTTAAATAAGAGAAAAATCAAAAATTAGTTGGAGTCATTAAGACATCAATTTTGTTCGCATACATACTATTTATTTGAGCAACAAGAAGTTAAATAAGAGAGTGATAGTAATAAATAAGAGAAGAGTCAAAAATTAGTTGGGGTCATTAAGACGTCAATTTTGTTAGCATACATACTATTTATGTGAACAACAAGAACAGGTTTGGCAATCAATTTTAGTGCCATGCAGCTGACTATTTCTGGTAACAAAAATAAATTGGAAAAATTATAAATAAATAAAAAAATCTATAACAAAATAAAGGCCGAATTACACTAATAATTCTTATAGTTTGGGACTTGTATCACTTTTTAATTGTGATACATTTGATTCTAAATTTTGAATCTTGTTCCAAATAAGAATCATTGAAGATATCATTACTCAATTTCAAAAGTAAAATCGTTAATTTGATAAAATATAAATTAATTTGACAAAAAAATATCAAAAACATATTTTTAAATTTTTTAAAATTATTTTTACTCACCAAAAATAAAATTATGTAAAATTGATAAATCTTTTACGCATATATATATATATATTTAGATTTTTTTTACGCATATATTTATTTATTTATTTTACTTACCAAATTAATTTTATTATATGTTTGGATGATGATCATGTAATGTGTAATTGTTAGGCTTTTAATGTATAATCAAAATATTTAATATATGAAATATATGTAGTTTTGGATTTTTTGATTTAATTGTTGCTCTTGAAGTTAAGTAATGGTATCTTCAATTGTCTTTCTTTGGAACAACATTCAAAATTTAGGATCAAATGTGTCGCAATTGAAAAGTTATGGATCAAAGTAACACAACTCTCAAACTATAGGGACCATTAGTGTAATTTGTCCCAAAATAAATTATGATTTTTTAATTTTCTCAACCTTCATTTGGGATGTGGGTTAGTTTTTTGACTTTTTGCCTTTTAGCATGGGCTAAAAAGCCTCATTTGGGATAATGTTTTTGACTTTTTCGACTATTATGAGAAAAAAAAAAAAAATGATTGTGGCTTAGATGTTTGTTTTATTAGTTGTTTAACTTATTTTTTCATTTTATGGTTAAAATAGTTTCAAACCAACATGCTAAACATAAATCTTAAGTTTTTTAGTTGTTTTCAATCCAAACTATTTGTTTATTTTTATTAAGTAAAATCGATAAAAAAATAAATATTTTAATCATTAAATTCAATGAAAATAGTATTGTAGACTTTTTGTGTATATTTACATTGAGTTTAATAACTAAAATATTTTTTTCTATCGCTTTTACTTAACAAAAATAGACAAATGATTTAGATCAAAAACAAATAAAAAGATTAGGATTTAAATTATAAATTAATAAAATTAAAAATTCAGAATTTATTTTGTTAAAAAGCTCGAACTATGATTTTTTTTCTGTAATTGTCCCAAATAAATTCAACAACATTAGACACATATCAAATCATATTTGTTTTCAAAATAACGTACATATTTTTAAAATTATTATTGTCATTCACTTATATATATATTTAACAAATGTTATTTGAATTCTCCAATCAATCTTATTATTATTATTTTGCCAATATCTCATCTAAGCTCTACAATTCGGATGGCTCTAATTATCGAAGTAAATCCTGTGATGGCCTGAGTGTAAGGGTGTAATAATGGCCCGGTCTAACCCATTCGGACTTTGTGAGTTTGCGATTTTTTAGTGGGCCGGGCCGGCCCATGGACTAAAGTGTGGAGCCCAGGCCCAAGCCCAAGCCAACTCATAATAGGGCCTAGGGTCACGGACCGGGCCTAGGGCCTGGGCTCGGGCCTTGGCCTGCGGACCGGGCCTAGTCGGGTTTTTTTTTTAATAATAGAAATAAAAAATTTTAAAAAAATTATACTAAAGTATTTTAATTACGATTAATGAGATATTTTATTTGGTTATGTAATGTTTTATAGTGATATTTAAATTTAATTATATATGACTTATATTTTTTTAATTGTGAACCTATAACTAAAAAAGTATGCAATTGTGTAATTTTTTTTCTTTCAAAATGAATAATTTATATATATAATTGAAATTTCAATATTACAATATTAAATTATTTATATAACATTTATTGAATGAATAATTGTTATTTCAAAATGAAATAAAATATTACAAAAATTGATATTATTAAATAAATTAGTTGTAGATTACTGATGATGGTATAGCAATTGCATCACTATAGGTCAAGTACATCCCAACTAGGTTGGCACCTACTAGCCTACCAATCATTTGCATTATACTCCACCTCAATAATCTAATACAAAAAAACAAAAACAAAAACAAAAACAAAAACCAAGAAAAAAACGAAATGAAATGAAATAGTAAAAAATAAATTGTTGATCAATCATCGGAGGAGACAGACATTTCAGTCGTGTTGCCCGATGATATGTCATCCAAATCATATTGAATTCGCTCATTTTCACTAAAATTTTATCTTCCTGTAAGTGCGTGCATATGATCCCTGGATATCATCAATGCCTCAACCATTTCGGGTGAAAGCCTGCTCCTGTAGTCACTCAGCACCCGTCCACCTGCACTAAAAGCTGTTTCTGAAGCAACTGTAGAAATAGGAACGGTTAGTATATCACGAGCCATCTGTGAAAGCATAGGCCACATAGATTCATTTTGTTTCCACTATTCCAAAATGTCAAAATTATCGGAATCATCCACTGACGGGTGTTCCAAATAACGTTGCAATTCAGAACTACTTACACTTGTATGTTGAGATATTCTTTTACTTTTTATTGTTATGAAAATACTTAATTTCCCGCCACGAGATTGTTGGACTGCTAGTGTAGTGTGTGTAGGTGTATTTATAGATGCAGATGCAGCTACAGCTGCCCTATATTCTTGAAATAATCTGTTGCATGTTTGCATAATAGGGGCAAACTATATTTGATCATCGAAAATACGCTCTAACAATTTTTGTAAACCAACTTCTTTACACCTAGAATCAATTATTATAACTAAACCTAATAGATGAGGCAAAGGATGAAAATATTTATCAAATTTTTCTTTCATTGAAGTAATAATTGTTACATAAAGTTCATTACCCATATATTTTATGAAAACCTTAATTATTTCTGCTAGCATATGTAAAACAAATGGTGAAGTAGGAATATATATATAAGAAAATAATTTTATTGAAGTATCGAAAACTTTTAAAAAATCTTTATACAAGGCTACTTGGCGCCAATTAAATTCAGTGGGTGTCAGTACTCCTCCTATTAATGTTGTTGCAAAAAATAAATCCATTGCTCTTCTTTATTTACAAGCTATTTTTAACATATTATATGTTGAATTCCACCTACTATCTACATCTAAAATTAATTTTTTAAATGACATATTTTCTCGTTGACAAATTTTTTTATATTCTGAAATTCGATTACCAGAAGACATAATAGTAACAACTGCATTTTTTATTACAAGTACAGAAGTTTCGTATACATGCATAGCTTCTTTAACAATCAAATTTAAAATATGGGCACAACAACGAACATGAAATAAATCACCATCAACAAGTAATTGTAAAGTTGATTTTAAATGGGTTATAGTTTGATTATAATATGATACATTATCTAAACTAATCGTAAATATTTTATTTTGTAAAGCCCACTCATATAATACATTTCTTATTTCTATACCAAGCGAATGACCAGTGTATGGAAGTTCAATTAATTTAAATAAAATAATTCTTTTATTTAATTTCCAATCATTATCAATAAAATATGCAGTGATACATTGATATTCAAAACCATTATTTAACCACAGATCAGATGTTAAACAAACTCTTCCATTCAAATTTTTAAAGATATCAAATAATTCACTTTTAATATCCTCAAATTTCTTTAAAATCCTGTTTCTAGTAATATTTCTTGAAAAACTTTGATATTGCAGTGCAAAACTTTCGTGAATCATTTCGGTAAAATCAGGACATTCACTAGTACTAAAAGGTTGTTCTTTTTTAATAATATAATTAACTACAGAATTTTGTGCACGTATGGGATCATATGAAAATGTTTGCAAATTACCAGTTGATGAAACCCCTAATTGCATTTGACTTCGAATATCAGGTTGTTTACTTTGTAAATATTTGTCAGAATGCCTTTTTAAATGACTAGTACCTCCTGCAGATGCAGCACTAAGTAAACGTGCACAATATTTACATTTTGCTTTAAATGTAATTGTGCCATCAAGATTATTTATAGATATTTTTTCAAAATGTTTCCAAACACTACTACTTCTGCTCCTAGATGATGATGCAACTGTTGGAACAGGGATATTAGAAGGAGAATCAACAGATTCATGTGGTGTAGTATATGTATCAACATCGACATAAACGTTAGGCATATTAGGATCTATAGTAATGCAAGTAAAACAATATATAAGAATTAACAATTAATTTAAATAGTGGGTAAATTCAATCAGTAAAAAATAATAATTAATATATGTGCATAAATTTAATTAAACTAATTAATGTTACCGACTGGCGAATGCGATATAGAAATTTTCTTCTTCTGCTAAAAGTTTCTTGTTGCATAATTGCAATAGCTACTTAGGGATGATACTTCAAAATTAATTGAGAGTTGAGAGAGTTGAAGAGAGAGAGAGAGAATGATTTGTTGTGAAATATATTTTGAAAACTAAAATGTATTTATACTAGTTTAAAATCTATCCGTTTGAATTATTATGACCGTTTTATATATATCCATTTGAGTTTGCAAAGGCTCAAAATTGAGGCTAGGCTAAGAACTGGTTGCCTCCTTCTCAGGCAACCATTTGGACGGTACTCTTTGGCCAATGGGAGCCATCACGGGTCCCGTTTTGCTAATCGGAACCGTGCAATGTGTACAACTCGTCAAGTATTATATGTTTGTAAAAAATCACATTGATCAGATATCTATAACTATCTGATCGGATTAGTTTTTTTTGTAAACCATTAACTGTAACACCATGCATTTTTATACCAAATTGATTTGATCATATAGTTAGTATCCGATTAACGTGATTTTTTATAGGCATATAGTAATGGAAGAGTTCTACAACGGTTCGGATTATCAAAATGGGACTCGTGGTGAGCCCCCACAAGCCTAGTATTACCTTCCAACTTAATATATATATATATATATATATATATATATATTTTTTTTTTTTCTTTCACGTGAGCTTAGGACCTTAGGTGTACTTTCCCATATATATTATTAGGTGCACTTTCCTACTTTCCCAGCACACACACAAACTGTGTTGCTGTGCACACAGTGATACATCATATCATCATTTTTCATTAAATAATTCATAATTTGATTTTAATTTAATAAATTATTATTAATTTTTGTTTTATTTTTAAATTATTAATGTTATTTATTTAATTATATTAATTTTTATTTAATTTTTTATTTTTTTATGCTTTTATTTTTATAAGATCAATCTTTTTTTTAATTAATTATTTTATTTTTTTATTTATAAGATCAATTATTTTATTTTTTATTTTTATAAGATCAATTATTTTATTTTTTATTTTTATAAGATCAATCTTTTTATTTTTTTTATTTTTATAATATCAATCTTTTATTTTTTTATTTTTATAAGATCAATCTTTTTATTTATTTTTTTTAATTATTTAACAATTGTAAGTTGTTTTTTATTTTTATTTTTTGAAATTTGCCATGCCGGGCGCGGGCTGCCAGCAGGGCCTGAAATTTTTTGGGCCGGGCCGGGCCCCAAAATGGAAGGCCCAGGCCCAAGGTACTAGGTTGGGCTCGGGCTCGGGCTTAACCGAGCCGAAACGGACCAGGCCCGCCGCAGGTTTCGGACCACCCACGAGCCTCAGGCCATTTTTACACCCTAGCTCAGTGCAACCAAACAACAACTAGTGACAATCTTATCTCTAAAGGGTTAAGTTTCTTTATATTTACATTTCAACATGAAAAAACTTGAGAGGCCTGTAGAGTCCACCACACGATTATTCATATTTTATGCAAAAAAATTAAGATGATCGGATATTGATAACTATATGTTTAAATTAAATTTGTTTTATAAAAAATATATTATTATTCTTGAAATCATATTTTTTGTTTATTTTTTAAATGAAATATGATTCAAACATATAGTTACAAACATTCAATCATCTTATTTTTTGCATGAATATTCTACTCAATAAATAAATAAATAAATGGTTAAATTTATTTTTAGTCTCAAGTAATATATCATTCGTATATTGGTTACAAATGAATGATAGATATGATCTTTGCACTAATTCAATGATGGCATGTTAAATGCTACATAAATTGATGCGTTAATGTGGAACTGAATTGTTCTTTGTTTAGTGATCGATGTTGAAAACTAATTATGAAAAGAAAATAAAATGAAAATTTTATATTTTTGTTTGTTGGGCAGAAAATATTTTTTATATTTTTATTTGGCATAAAATATTTTT
This sequence comes from Camellia japonica, assembly GCA_030407325.1. NCBI lineage: Eukaryota > Viridiplantae > Streptophyta > Magnoliopsida > Ericales > Theaceae > Camellia > Camellia japonica. The sequence continues at coordinate 43,233,052 of JAPPVO010000003.1, read as the reverse complement.
TATCAAATTAAAATTTTACCAATATCACTACACTACCATCGCCACTGTCTCCTTCACCACCATCACTCCGTCCAAATAAATGATGCATTAGTTACAAATATATTTCTTTAAATAATGTTATATATACCAATTAGTGTATTAACGAATGATGTAACATAATTTTAAAAATTTTAAATTGCTGTAATTTATATGATAAGTAGGATCATAATTTTAAAATAATAATATTATAACATATATTATATTAATTAATATATCAATTAATACTTATCACACCACCATATTTCCTTACCAACTCTTTTATTGTCTTCATTCAGGAAAGAAAAATGAACCTAATTAATTAAGGCCTTGGATGGAGCCTGAGAGCGATTGAATGAAAAAGGTAATTAATGGTTGATGGTAAACATGTTGTCTGCGAGGAAAAAATTTCTAGAGCTACTACACTACGGTCATGTTTGTTTTGATGATTCATGGGTGGAATTACCTTATGATTGAAGTGGACCGCATATATACCTTGTTTGATTGGGTTATTGGCTCTTGGATTGTCATTCTCCCAGGAGATTGTTAGTCCCATGGTTGTTTGGCTTCATAAGGGAGAATTGGATTATTAATCTCATGAGTTTTACATAATCCATGTTTGGTTGACAAAAATAAAAGGAAACCAGTAGTCTCATAGAATTATGAATACCCTCACATAGAGAGATTAACTTGACTAGATTTTGGGTGAAATTAAAAAAAATAGTGAGATGATTGAGTCTATTTTATATTTTAAAAAAAAAATTTACCAAGTGCACCATTTGTTTTAATATTTGTTCTAATTTTTTTAATATAGAAATAATTTTTTATTTATTTTATATAAAAATAATTTAACAATCACAGCACTAATCATTTCACAAAACAAACATACTTTTACTTAATCCCCTCATTAATAATCCCCACTTTAACAATTTTTTTACTAACAATCTTATTCAACCTAATTCACCAAACAAACGTGGAATTGAAAAATCAATCCCACGACATAGTGTTCAAGATGACTTTTTTTTTTTATAGTGTCTTCGTAAATTTTTTCTTTTATCCTTTTATTAATCATCTTTTACACTATCATCAAAATAAATATAATTTTACTTTATTTCCTCACTAATAATTCTCACATTAATAATCTTTTCACTAACATTTGCATCCAACCTAACTCCCAAACAAACATGGCCTTAGGACTATAATAGGTCTTGGAGGCGAGGATTAACAAAGGCAACGAAGGGTTGAGTTTCAAAACTAATGAGGAGGTTAACTTGAAAAAATATTCACTTTGTTTGTTTTTGGTTTTTCAAAAATACTTTTCAGAAAATTTTACTTTCTTATTTTTCGTGTTTTTTTGTTTTTACTGAATTTTTTAAATATTTTAAGCAATTTTTTTTTTAATTTTTAAACACACCTAACATAAATACACATAAAAAGTCTAATTTTTGTGAAAAAAATCTTTTAAAAATTCACTAAATATCAAAAATATATTAAAAAAATACGAGAATGAATTCTCGTATTTTATATATATTAATTTTTTAAAATATTTTTTCACACTTTTTTTACTTTTTAGATACGTCTAAGTGATGTGCATCTAAAAAAATTTTAAAAAAATACTTAAAATTTTAAAAATATTCACTAACAACAAAAATAAAAACACAAAAAATAAAAAAACTCAAACCAAACCCACACATTATTTTGCCTATGTTGTCTTTTGTTATTTGTGTGATTGCTTCTTTTCTTTTTTTGATATTATGTCATTTATATATATATATATATATATTAAAATAATATAGTACAAAAAAATATTTATAAAATATATTTTTTTTATATTAAAATATATAAAAAAAAAATCAAAGGGTATTTTATGGATTTGATAGTAAATCCCCTCACTAAATATACAACAATGCTAGGTAGTTCAAAATTTTGTGACTCAAATGGCTCAAATCACTCAAAACGACGTCGTTTTGACAGATTGAGTGTAAAAACGACGTCGTTTTGACATATTTGAGTGTAAAACGACGTCGTTTTGACAGATTTGAGTGTAAAACGACGTCGTTTTGACAAATTTGAGCCATTTGAGTCACAAAATTTTGAGTTATCAAATATTTTCCCTAAATATATCACAAACAAAAACAATTTTCTTAGTCCTTTTATTAACAATTTTTACACTAACAGTCCCTCTACTCACAATTCTACTCAATCTAACATTGAAAACAAACGGGCCCTTCATCTCTTATCCCATAGATTGGATTTGAATACCACATCTCCTAGTTTGTTTACCAGCGTGGGAGGGAGGATGCTATGGTTGTGAGTCCCACCTATAGCTTGTTTGGTGATAATTTGGGAAGGGGAGTAATAGTCTGAGAGGCTTAGACCATCTCCAACGCTTCACCAAACCTTGCATCAGATTAAAAATTGGTAAAAAAATCACTTTACAGTTCCAATGGTTTTCATCAAATTGGTATCAAAACGAAAATTCACCAAATTTTTCATCAAAGTGAGAACAGGGGGGAAGATTTCACCAATTTACTGTGCGTGACCGTTGGGGGAGATTAACCGGTTAACCAGCCGGTTGACCAACCGGTCAACCGGTTCCCTTGCAAATAGGTTGGTTCAAACAGGTCAAAAGGTTCAAAGAGGTTAAAAAAAAAAAATACACTAACAGGTCAACCGACCGGTCGACCCCTGCTTTGATGACAACTATTGGAGCAGTCTGTATCAGATTGAGAAAATGATCTTTTTTTTACTCAGATTTGGTGAAAAATTTGGTGAACCGTTGGAGATGCTCTTAGTAATTCCTTTCAGTAAGGGGATTAGCTTGATTGAATTTTGAGTGAGATTAAGAAAATAATGAGGGAATTGAATCTATTTTATATAAAAAATTTATTTTTTTTACCAAATGCATCTCTTTTTAATATTTGTTTTAGTTTTTTTTTCATATAGAAATAATTTTTTTATTTATTTTATATAAAAAATAATTTAACAATCTCATCACTAATTATCTCCCATGCTATTATCATAAAAAATACACTTTTACTTAATTTCATTAGTAATTTTCACATTAATAATTTTTTCACTAATCCTCTTTCCACTAATAATCTCGTCCAATTTCATCCGTCAAACGTGGCCTACCTACCCAAAAAAGAAAGTATGGCTCATGCTGCCCCTCAAACGACCATGTTTTGCTGATGCTTTGACTGTCCAAGGTTTGAGTAGCTATTACCGGATGGTTTTGTGCACTTGAACGATCTATCCCTGCTCAATCAACAACCTTCCTATATTATTAGTAATATTATAAATTCACTCTTCTTAATTTAAAAATTATTCAGAAATTAATTTTTACTACATTTTACTTAAACTTTATATTATATAAATTAATCTCCGCCATACAATTACTCACTCAAAATTTTATGCGTAGATAAAGGTGGATCGTAGACTTTTTCTTCCTATACTTCTATAATATTTAGGATAAATTACACTCTCTTAAAATTTGGAGAAAACACATATATAATCTATAAATTTGTATAATTACACTAAGTCCTCTTAAGATTTTAATTTATATAACACTTATCTTTATTTTCATCAAAAATTTGTTAATCATATGTGTTGGTGAAAATACCAGAAAAAATTATATTTTATTGATAAATGATGCAAAGAAAATGAGATACAAATAGATCAGGCTGAGGCACGGATATCTCGTTTTCTTTAAGGAGATCAAGCCCACTGTGGTAGGAAGAATCCCAATACCGATGTAGCAGTCACAAAATTATAACTTGTCCCCTCCAGGATACAACAGTCCGACCACTTGTTGTATGGTTCAGGCCAACTCTGCACAAGATGGTGAACCCAAAACTCCATCAAGAAAAACACCCTTCTTTGGTAGTAATCTCTCTTGTATAGAAAATAGTTGATGTGTTTTGGTGTAGAAAAGAGGGACTATTTATAGGTAATTAGGACCTTACAAATTACACCAAAAAATAATGACCATTAAACAAGAGAAAATAGTTACACCAAAATAATGACCATTAACTAAGAAAATGGTTACATCAAAATAATGACCATTAACTAAGAAAAAATAGTTACACCAATATAATAAATAAAAAGATATTAAAATGGTCCAACAATTCTCCACTCATTTTAATATCAACAAGGATAAAAGAGATCACCAAACAAAGATAGATTAGTATACATCATGAAGGTGTGCTCTGCATTGAACCTTCATTAGTGAAACAGCAACCTCTACTCCAGAGTCAATAGTAGTCTCAGACTTGAACTATGACTGCTTAGGGGAAATAAAGAATTACTGCTCACACATAATAATCCAGGTGTTGACATGAGCTTTAATAGCTAGCACATTACGGCCTTGTGCTAATCCCAGTTTTCATGAGCATATTTGAGAATAAGCCTTGTTCTCAACGGCCCCACTTTCATGCTCACATAGGTAAATCTGTGAAGGATGTTCCTGTAATTTACACACCCCATTCAACAAAAGCTACAGAATTTCATTAAGAGTATAAAAACTCAACCCTCCAACATTACAGGACAAATGCACTTACATCATAGGGATGGATAACAAAATATTAAAGAGTGCATTTTTTACAACCACCATATGATTCGTTCTTCCCATTGAACCTAGTTACAGGATCTCTGGTCCCTAGGTTGGGTATCCTCATACATGGTTTATGATTTTATAGGTTTCAAACCCATCCCCCTCGATGTATTCCAGACCCTATCTCTCGCCAAGGCCTTGGTTAACGGATCCGCAAGATTATCACAAGATCTTACATAATTCACAGTTATGATGCCATTACTCAAATAGGATCTCACATTACTGTGTTTCCTTCGAATAGGTCTGGATTTACCATTAAAAAAATGATTGTTCACTCTACCAATAGCAGCAGTGCTATCACAACGAATTAACACAGGAGGAATTGGTTTTTCCAAAAAGGAATTTCATGTAACAAATCTCTCAACCAATTCGCTTCCTCACATGCTGAAGCTAACGCTATAAGCAGCTTCCATTGTAGAATTAGCAATTATAGTCTGTTTTTTAGACTTCCAACATATAGCACCACCACCCAAGGTAAAAATAAAACCCGAGGTAGAGAGAGAATCACCTGACAAAGTGTTCCAATCGGCATCACTATATCCCTCAAGTACCGCAGGATACTTGTTATAAAACAAACCATAATTTTTGGTACCAGATAAATATCTCATAATTCTTCCCATGGCTAGCCAATGATCTCGACTTGGCTTGCTAGTAAACCTGCTAAGTACTCCAACAGCATATGCAATGTCAGGTCTAGTACAGTCAGTAGCATATCTCAAACTACCAATCATGCTAGCATATTCCTTTTGATTAATCACTTCTTTTTCATTTGTTACAACAGATAAATGTATGCTTGCATCAAAAGGAGTAGCAACATGTTTACAGTCTAGAAAATTATATTTCTTTAAAATTTTCTCAACATAATGCGACTGATCAAGAAAAATGCCATCATTAGTCTTGGTAATTTTAATTCCCAAAATAAAATTGGCTTCACCAAGATCTTTCATATCAAAGTGGCTATTAAGCATATTTTTAGTCTCATTTATAATATGCAAATTAGAGCCAAAGATAAGTAGATCATCCACATATAGGCTAATAATCACATGTGCATTCTCACAAGTTTTATAATATATGCACTTATCACATTCATTAGTCTTATAGCCATTCTCAAGCATGCAGGAATCAAATTTCTCATGCCACTGTTTAGGAGCTTGTTTTAAACCATAAAGGGATTTAGTTAGCTTACACACCTTGCTTTCTTGGCCAGACTCCACAAAGCCTTCGGGTTGGTCCACGTAAATCTCCTCATCTAGATCTCCATTTAAAAATGTTTTTACATCCATTTTGATGAATTTTTAAATCATGAATTGCAGCCACTGCTATCAACAATCTAATGGATGTAACTCTAGTAACCGGAGAAAAAGTATCAAAGAAATCAAGATCAACTTGTTGCTTAAAACCTTTAGCGACAAGTCTCGCTTTATATTTATCTATAGTTCCATCCGGTTTAAGTTTTTTACGAAAGACCCATTTACACCCAATAGTTTTACAACTTGGAGGTAAATCCACTAACTTCCATATTTTATTTGAAAGTAGTGAATCTATCTCATCATTTACAGCCTCTTTCCAAAAAATAGCATCAGGTGATGATAAAGCTTCTTGCACCGTAAGAGGAATTTCTTCCACATTGTAAAGATAATAGTCAGGGCCAAAATCTTTTTCAACTCTAGCTCGTTTACTTCTTCTTGGTTGGATTTGAAAATTTTCTTTTTCTTGAAAAACTTGAGGAGTAGAAGAGCTAGGCATATATAAATATTTTCAGAAATTATTTGACCCCACTATTTCTAGATTTGAAAGGAAATTTATTTTCATGAAAAATAGCATCACCTGATTCAAAAATAATATTTTTCCATATCAAAAAATCTATAAGTTGTACTATGCAACGCATACCCAAGAAAAGCACAAGTGGTAGCTCGTTCACTCAATTTAGGTCGTTTAGGATCTGCAAGCCTCACAAAAGTTAAACAACCCCAAACCCTCAAATAACCTAGATTTGGTTTATGCCCCCGCCACAACTCATAAGGTACAATTTTAGTATTTTGTGTGGCACTCTATTTATCACATAACAAGCTGTTAAAATAGCCTCGCCCCAAAGATTTGAACGAGCACCTAAATCAATAAGCATAGCATTCGTCAAGTCAATTAACGTTCTATTTTTTCTTTCAGCTACGCCATTAGATGAAGGTGAATATGGTGGAGTAGTCTTGAATGATTCCCAAAGACTGAACAAAAGAGTTGAATCCAAGAGATTCATACTCCCGGCCTCTATCACTTCTAATTCTTTTAATCTTTTTACCGAATTGATTTTCCACTTCAAGAAGGAATTCTTTAAATTTCTCAAAAGTATCACTTTTATTTTTTAATAAATATACGTTTGTGTATTTTGAAAAATCATCAATAAAAGTGATAAAATATCGGTTACCACCCCGAGTTAAAATTCCTTCAAACTCACACAAATCAGTATGAAATAATTCTAGCAATTCGGTATTTTTTTCAACACTTTTATGAGGCCTCTTGGTAATTTTTGCTTTACTGCAAACTTCACATTTCTCAAAATTTTTGTCACTTTAGGAATTAATCCTAAACTACTCATGATTCCCACATATTTACTGTTAATATGAACAAACGAGCATGTCAAAAATT